>BFEA01000318.1:1093653-1106801 GCA_003427395.1 Chara braunii | reverse complement strand
AAAAAAAAAAAAAAAAAAAAGGAAAGGCAGAAAGTCCAAAAAGAAAATAAAATAAAAGAATAATCGAACAAAATTTAACCTCTTTATAGTAGGGCTCAGGTCTCAACAAACCTAACTTATTCCTAATACCGAGGTCGCAGGTTCGAGCCCCGACCACCTGAGCCCGAACGAAAACGTTGCGAAACTCCTTGACAAAACGAGCTAGCTCAGGGGGTGGGTGGATTCGTTCCCTGCACCGTTTGCATGATAGTCCTGCACCTTAACCAACTGAGCTAGCTCCTACTTCGAGTAGAAGGGGAGCAACTCAGTACATATGTAATAGCGGGGCTCAGTCCGACCAGTGGCCTGAGCCCGTTTTTCTAAGTTTGGGTCTGTGTACGTTGGTTGGTATGCGTGCCTGTCTCGGTGCTTGTCGGTTTTGAGTGTGTGTGTGTGACCCGCAAGGGCACTAAGTTGCTCGGAAGGCCCGAAGGGCTCAGCCTGATACTTTCCTGTGATTGTGACTTTGAGGGTTGAGGCGGGGAAAACACTCAAGTGGTGGGGAAGGAGGTTCGCGACACTTCAGAGCAGCGGAAAAACGCTCAAGTAGCAGGTAAGTTGGTACCACACCAAGTAGAGGTAGATGTGCCCGACACTCGAGGCCTCGCAAAGGAAGACAACAATTGACATTTTCAGAGGCCCAACACCGGTCGTCACCGCTTGGTGTGGTGATGGCACGTTTCTATTGGCTGCCCTGGTCGTGCGACCGTGGCTTATATTATTACTTCAGTCAGCTTTCGAGCTTACGGCACTGCGACCCACAGATTCTCCCGTACCGGTCGGTCCGACTCCAATGGACTTGATCTAATTCATTTTCCGCCTGAACCTTTGACTGATTTAGATCGTGGTCGCCACACCCCGCGCGACCTTTTCTTGTTCTCTTCCAACCCTTTGGCCCTTGCGGCCGAAGACTTTTAATTTTTACTAACCTTTACCTGTTTTTCGTACACGGTGTATCATGACATATGATCACCTAGCGACTTCGTCCTCAATGGTCGAGAAATATGCTTCATGGCATCATGCCAAAAATTCTTATTTTTCACTTCAGGCTCTTTCCGGTATGATAACCGGTGTCGATCCTACATCGAATGCAAAAACATGAGCAAATACCCTTGAAAGGGTGTTTGCTTCGACAGTTTTTCGGACCCCATTAAGCGACGTCCCCGTCGCCGGGGAATCTAAATGCAAACAAAAACCTTTTGACGCGACAAGTTGTCAAAATCTGATTTCCTGGATGAAGTTGCGGTTTGAAGACCCTCACTGTCCCCCTTAGTGCGTCCACACTGCCAGGATTTTAACCTGGGTCTCCCACATATTCAAAAATTGCAAAAAACAAAAAAATTATTCCATATGACTCAAAAGTGAGGATACTGAATTTGTACTACAGTTACGGAGGTTTCCAAGAAAGATAATGATAGCCTCTCCCCCCAACTTTAGACTTTATTAGCCAGGATCTCGTTGGGTGTCCGAGGAGTTAGGAATCTCGTTTGAACCCAACCCTTTGGACGCGGGTTTTAATCTAAGTCAATTTTTTTCGTCTCACCCGAAGTCTAATGCGAGGGGATCAACGACATCGGTCTCACCCCACCACAGTCGGTTGATCAGACCGGATCTGCGGTCCACCGTTTTATTAGTCTAACGGTGGTACCCGTATTGGTTACGCAATACAGGATAAAAGCCCTCCTATCAAAAATATATAGACTTGACTCTTGATCCCTCCGATATCTACCTGAATCAATCCAATCATGAAGGAAACTCCTCTCAGGTCTCAGCTCCATGCCGTAATCGGAAAGCCCGTTGCCTGGTTATACTTGGTCAGCAGCCCATGCTTGGAGTTACGTCCCAACGATACATATTTTCCACCATAGGCTTGGTAGGTTTAAGTCCCTCAGACCGACCTCATAAAGTGGATGAACGATGATCATTTAAAAATATACACATGAAAAACAATTTGACCAAATAATTTTTCTCCTCTCGTAAGTTGCCTTTTAATGGGTGAACAACCTCAGTGAATGTATATATGAAATAAAACAATTTCATCAATAAGAATGATTTAACATGATTGTCAACTTTGTCTCTGATAGAGGGCATCGTCAGAGCCACTTAGGGGTCGTGTCTCCTAGACCTTGATCATAGGTCGGACAGACACATATCTCGGGGAACTTTTTCCAACAGAAAAAGTCAATCAAAATATCAATAAAAAAAATATAAAAAGTATTTGTTTGACCTCTTGTCTTGTCTAAAGGCAAAAAAACATCAATTTCATTCATAACATACATTCCCCTGACTCACATGATTTTTCAAATCTATCAAAATTTTTGACTTTTTCACACCCCCTTTTTGGGGTCTTTCTCAACAATAATAATAGACAATAAAATATAGAAAAAATTGTCCATATCAATTTTCACTCTATCTTTCTTGAACTCTTAGGCGTTTTTCTGAACATCATAGTTCAAGACTTGATAGCACAGTTTGTACACAGATCCAAGATACATATTTCATCAATCAAAACGAGACACTGGACCAACTCAATTGTGAAAGTGAAAGTGTTCATCATCGGCATATCCAATAGATAAAAATCAAAAATGACTTAGGAGAGGAAAACTTAACCGAGTACAAAATATGGGGTCAAA
The DNA here is from genome assembly GCA_003427395.1 of Chara braunii. Taxonomy (NCBI): domain Eukaryota; kingdom Viridiplantae; phylum Streptophyta; class Charophyceae; order Charales; family Characeae; genus Chara; species Chara braunii. Next base: position 1,104,129 of record BFEA01000318.1, on the reverse strand, counting down.
ACAGTTCTCCCTCTCAAAAATGAAGTTTGAAACTCGGATCACCTGTCCCTTCTATCCTCAAATGCTAATGTACACATGATGATTCAAAAAAGTATAAAAGAGACAACAAAATTTCTAAATCTAACAATTAAAAATACTAAAGTACATACTCTAAGACACCTCAGGTATCCTGTTCACTAAAGTAAGAGTATAAAAAAAAACAAAATTTTCTAAATCGAATAATTAAAAACAACGAAATACATACTCTAAGACACCTCAGATATCCTATTCACTAAAGTACAATATTGCATCTAAGGAGAAATAAATAGCAACCATATCACATATCTTACCTCACGCTCAATTACTAAAGTACAATATCTCATCTTAAGAAAGGAAAATGAGAGAGTCATTTTATATAACTTTAAAAGAAAGGAATCAAAGTGTTGCTCATTCAGTAGTTAGGCGCAATCCTTTTCTAATTCCCTATGTTAAGCCCCAACTACTTAAATAATAAAGTCTGAACCTTTCTTCGGTCTGCTTACCTATGCCTCTCTTCATGTCGATAGGTTTTTCTTTCTATCCCGTCTTAGCAAAAACCCTAAGTTTCACCCGTTTGTACCGATGACCGTTTTGTATCATTCGTATCCTCTTCATATAGTGCCAACACAACTCTTACCCTTCCTTCTTAGTTATGTGAAGATGTCTTTGTCAAACTCTCTGTCCTTTCAAAAGAATGAGTTGTTACCTCTAAGTAAGAATTTCTCGTATTCTTCTATCATTCATGCAAACTTTGAAAAATTTGTCCAACCACTTCTAGAGTCAGTGACTCAATGGCTTCTGAGGCACTAAGTGGTAATAGGCTCAGCGCTCTGCTTACTCATTTCTACACCATCCTTTTACATTTTCCCTTTCTGAACTTTCACTATTCTCCTGTGCTTACGTTAGGAGTGCTTCAACAATACAATGATTACAAATCCCTGCTTCACCTTCCACTTAATTATCTTAGCGAACTCCATCTTTTCCTTCACTGATATCTGAAGACTCTGTTTAATTTTTTTTCATCTCCTTCTCCATCTTATTTCACAGCCTCCTAAACTTGACATATTTCATTCCTCTGTAGACAACATTTTCTCGCCCTTCTTGCTTACCTTTCTGCATACCTTCCTTATTCCATCATCTAATAGTCATCTTGCAATTATCCCTTCTTAAAGGAAAATATTTCTATATTTGGTTGTCGTGACTTCTTGACGCTGTTATCATCCAACGACCTCACGATTCTTTGCCACTAATATAGGTCGTCGCCCTTGTCCAACATCCACACTCCCGTCACAAGACCTCTTGTCTCATCCCTCCAGGTACGTTTGGGTCAATAGGGTTCCTAAATCTGTAAAAAACACCTCCTTCAATACTGGTGTTTATTAGGCTATTAACTTCATCAATCTTTCTGACGTGGCAAAACCTCATTGTATGCCCCTCTTGGGTACAACACCTGCAGACAACATTCCTTAAATTCACTCTTCTTTTCCAAGATACTTGATCACTTTCCTGACCACCATTTCCTCGACCACTATTTCCTCGACTACCATTTCATCGACCACCATTTCCTCGACCACCATTTCCTCGACCTCTTCCGCAATCTTGACCTCGCCCACGACCCATGATAATTTGAGCTCGGTTTCTTGCCCTTCGTTGGGTCTTGGTCAACTTAGGAGGTTTATGTCCTTCTTCCATATTAATCACTTTTTTATCTCCTTTCTTTCCTTGGTCCTCACATCGCTTTTTCTCAGCCTTTGTAGATCGAAAAAAACCTTGATTATCATTATTCGTTTTCTCCCCACTTCCACTAGCTAGCTCATCTGACGATCCCTTTGTGACCTTTCACTTGCCTTTCCAGCCTCTCTCTAGTTGCATCATTCGCTCTCCTATTTCTGTATACTACCTAGTTCCCCTCGTGCGGACGTACCACCGACTATCTGCTTAGGGTTTTCACAATGATGGTTGTGGACTTCATTTTCAGGAAACCTCAATCTCAACAAACCCTCGAGTTTACTCAAAGTTCACGATCTCAGCATAAAATCATATACCCCCTCGCTCAACTCCTCATACACGAACAAAGGCAACACAGTCAACATCGCTCTCTCATCCCACTTTTTCAAAATGTTCAAGTTGTGGTAATCGCAAAAAAGGTTAGGCAGGTCCTTTCCTTGAAACAACAGACCTATAAGGTCTTGGGGCATTAAATCATTTACAGACTCACGCGTCAGTGCTTTAGCGAGAGACAAATTCCTCCAAAGTAACACCTTAGCCAACCCGCCATCTTTAGTCATGACCACTACTGTTGATCTGTACAAGTACAGTAAGCGACGAAGCGTCAGGCCGTAAGTCCATGATAGTTTTTAATAAGTATTTTTTTCCCCATCTTAACAAATCTAAAGGCAACCGATTCCACCGATTTACGAACGCATAATCTTTTTGACACCGATCTGGCAGAACAGTTAGAAGCGTCACAAATACATACGAATAATGCAATCAGATGCGTAAAACTACCTGAATTAAAACCATAAGTTTCTAATACGAATCGAGGAAAGTAAATAACATTCACCGCCTGCCTACCTTCATTCGGAGTTCATCCCAGTATTCAAGTCTTTGGTCCGGATCGTGAGAATCGGTGTAGGTGCTAACAATGTAAGTCGTACTTCGAAGTCCTCGATTAAGGGGCATGGATCCTATTTCTAGGTACAGACTGTATACTACGTCGTTCGTATAACGCTTGTGTCTCCATCCTCGTACTACTAAAGCGGCCTTCACTGTTATTTTTATTTTCTCTCGTCCCTTGAAATACTCTTCCACAATAAACTTGGGCAAGACGACTCGCAACAGGGAGGAGGGGAGCACAAACTTATCAGCATCCTTGACCTCTATAACAACGAATATTAACCCATCTCTTCTCTGACATATTTCTTTTGTCCATTTTGTGGCAGTCACCGCAGCTAGTCTTAATGGCCTCACAAGCAGATTCCCACATCCTAGTGTCAGCTTGATACCAAAGGTAATCCAAAAAGATGACGAGGTGTATATAGTTACTTTTACCATTTGCACTGTTCCCATCATCGTTGAAGCCAGATTCAATCAAATAAAGATATCCTTATTCAAAGATGTACCCCACCAGAAACTTATATATTCATCTTTCCTAACCAATCTGCGTAAGGACAACTCCAGTGCGCCCGCGTTTTCAATAGGCAAGACTACATTGGGGTCTTCCCTAGCATACGTCATTCTGACTTTCTTGAACTATCCCTAGGTCCTGCTCATACGGATGAACGTCTAGCAAGCATTCCCTATCACTATATAGAACTTTTTTTTTTTTTTTTTACAATATATTTCATGAAATGTAGTCTTCGAATGATACATCACTAACATCGCTCATTCCCAACGCCTAAGACCATTGAAAAAAGAGGTGAAAATACATTGCGATAATAATACATTTGCAATTTTTGAATATTAAATGTCGTAAATTATCATACTAATCGTTACTTATAGTAGGTATATACTGTCACATTGAAAACAATAATTAATAATTATAATATTTGAGTAAGTAAATAGTATTCACAAGCAAAGAGACAAGTTCAACTGATATATGTGTGCATAGTGATGATGAGAAAGTTATGGTAGCTGTTATGATGGACAACAGTCACACTGTGGTTAATAAGTTCTCCAATTATGAATGTTTTTATATGCAAAAATAATGAGAGTATTACATTCTACTCCCTGGGCTTTGACAATAGTATATTGTATCAAGGGGCAGTATAATCCCTTAAAACGGGTTAACATCTTAGACTCCCGAGCCCTGCTCAAGGATCAAGCCTCACTTCTTCACCCTCCGATTCCAACATCCGTTCCTTGCAGACCCTTGTCAATTAGTAGACAACCCCACTGTGCACGTTCCAGAATGACATATCCTGTATCCTGTCTTGTGCTGATGAACCCACCTGATACAAGGATAGTTGGGGAATCACCCCCTACTTCCTTGCAACAGGTAGTAGTCGCCTCCGTCATAGACCACAGTCTAACAAGGCCCAAATACTTTCCTCCTTCTCAGGTAGTAACGTAGTCATATTTCCTCAAACGTCGTTTAAGGGTTAGGTGACAACACCCCACTATGGACCAGGAACATAGTTCCGGCGAGGGTTTCACTACTACTTTAGAAGATAAATTTATAGCTCCTTCAAACCATCTTTCAAGGAAAGAATAACTTTAGGATTGCAACTGCCCCAAAAGTAGACTCTACACATTTACCACCTCTTCAAAGTATCTCTTCCCCCAAGAAGTCGGTCACTCCATTCACCTCCGAACCCGCGTCGAACGTGGATTATGTGCATTTCTTTTATCCTTTATAAGAAGAGCAATCCAACCATATAGGCATGAATAAATAGTCATATTTGATTAGCTCATAAAGATGGATTAAGGAGTACAATCTTAAATAAATAAACTCAGATGGATAACTCATGAATAAAAATGCCTTAGATAGATGGTGTCATATGAATAGTATTAAGTAGGCTTGAATCAAATATATTGGCATGAACGGATGAATTTACATAGATAATTCAAATGAATGATCTTAAAAGAAGGAAATTTAAGCGCTTAGATTTAATTGGATATATTCAGGTAGATAGTTTTGGACTAGATAGCCTCATACATGAATCTCGTCACCAAGTTAAACATAAATATCATGATGTTACATAAAACTCATCATTGCCTTACTGCAGTTGGGATCAGGAACCTTTGGGTGCCCCTTATAGACAAAATCAACCTCTAAAATAATCCCAAGGATGAACTTAGCTCACATTGATTCTTTCCTAAAACAAAACTTTTATTAAGAACTCACAACAAATGAAGGTCCTTTCTTACACCATTCACTCTTATACCTCCTTGTATTCCTGAGAATGCTCTTGACTCACCATCATGCTATTGAAACACTTCACCCTTCACTTGATATAATCGATTGAGTGGTATTCTATCTATGAACAAGGGAAAAATAATGCCTACCCAAGACATAAGCCCAAAGGGATCGTTTCATGTTTGTTAAGATCGATTATCCCAAAGGAGTTGTCAATACCCTCCATCACCTCTCATTTTTCTTCCCATACGGATATCCTCTCTATTATGAGTACCGTCATTGACAGGGGGAGAAGTACTAAGGTCATCTTGATCTACTCTCCCTTGAGGGTGTTTTTGCCTGATGACCCTGACAAAAACTAAATCATCACTAACCCTGGCCCCGCTTCGTGTTGGTAGGATCACATCCTTAAATCATCCCTCTTTACAACAGGTATGGGATTAACCCGCATAATTCAATCTAACATAGGAAAAAATAGTGTCAGGGTAATACATACTCTACGATCCGTTGACACAAGCTGGGACACTACAAGAGGGTCAGGCACATGCGGCGGAGGTGGAAGAGCAAGTCGAGGTGGCTGGGGAAGAACAGTCAACTGTTGAAGCCGGCGTACCATAGAAGAAGATGAGGAACGATAAGTACGGGAAAGTGGCTCAAAGCGTGGTGGCGGGGAGTCGTAACACCGTTTGTACTTATAAGAGTAGTAAGCCATTTTCACTGGAGATGACGTTCGTTCGCGCAGATCTTTCTTAAGTCGCCGCAATCTTAATCCCTCCCACTTCTTCTCTTCCTCGTCTTCTTCCTCCCGTTCCTCTCTAATAGGCTTCTCTGTGGTTTTTCCCTGCCGACCGCCTCTCCCCTTTCCAGTTCCTGCTCCACGTGGCATGGTTGGAGAAAGGTATTACTTATAGAACCATCCTAGCCACTCATTGATTAAGGTATCGCCTATGTATAGTGATGTTTACCTTTATGAAGGAATCTCAATTTTTGTGTCGTAATAGAACCTACTTAACTACTTATCTAGAGGATCTTTAATAAAGACTTCAGAAGCGGGAGTACTCAAGGTCGTCGTAGAGATGAAAAATATTATGGTCGGAAGGAATTAGCGCAGTCGAAACCTCTCGAGCAGATTCGAAGAGAAACTTGTCAAATCCTATTGTGTCGATCGGTTCCTCTGCTATCCCTACCGACTCTACTTTTATGAATAATTTTGTGATCCTTAACTGCCAGTTCGCACATTCTCTCATAAATAGACACGAGAACAACTATCTCCGTGGGGAAGTGATAAAAATGCAAACTAAGGTTCAGAGGAATGATATGCGAGAGACTTCAGCTGATACGTGTTAAAAAACTTCCCAAGACATAACCTGCGTTAACGGAGCAACAATTATCCTCAGTAGCTTTCTTCCTAACTAGTGGAGATTATATAATACTCTACTTTTCGTTTGTCGTTTTGCTAGGGCTTCAAGTAACCAGACCCAAGTCCGTTCACAAAGGACCACGACAGGCAACCGAAGGTCCTCGGCAACGGCGCCACCTGTCCTGCGCGGCGGTCACGCACCTTATTTGGGAGCGCTGAACCTCATGGTCGTGTCACACAGGATGTTTCTTCAAAGTTGTTTGAGAAGAACCAGTTACCACTCCAACCGTGCGTGCGTGTTATACCTCTCACGACGCCCCACGACAGGTCAGGGTGTCACGAGGTACAACTTACCTCTACCCAAGGGGTTATCACCACCCTTAGGTAGGCGTATCCCTGCTGAGCTACCGGTCCACATGCGAAGGCTTTTACATGCCTTTGTAGAGGTAGGTTGGTCGAGGGCGCTTTCTCGATCGTCCCAGCATAGGAGTGGGGTACGCGCGGTAAGACGCCTAGGACTGACCCGTTAGTCAAGTCAGGTTCAGGATGTGATTTCTCTATCCTGGACTTCTAGATATTCAGGTCGAACTTTTTTAAGGCTGTCTATCTCCGCTTCTGAACCTAAAATGTGTTATTCTCCTGCCAAAAGAGAACAAGGTACCAATCAAATCATCTTACTAACTATGGCATTCCATTCTACTTGACATGTCATGACTTAACTGAACATCAAATATTACCAAAGTTATATAGAACAGATAATGAATATAGAGGTATTACCACCGAGAACCCTCCCCACTTTCACAAGTGTTGTGTGTCCTCTCTTCACGAGGTCAAGCCCAGTTCAATCCAAACCATGCACCAGATAAACCTGCACAGAATAATGCAAAGACAGTTCACATGCTATGCATTAATGGCGTCAACCATCAACCATTGACATTGTCCCTCACTCCCCAAACCATGTATGACAACTCTATCTTTCCTGAGACGTAAGCCCAAACCCCTCACATTTCTTCAAAGGACCCTTGAGAGTGACTAGGACCATTCAAGCAATGACCACAGTTGAAAGTTTTACTGACTACAAGATTTGTCTTTAGATGTGGGTGTCAACTCATGGGGAAAAAGTTGAATCGGTAACAACCGGCCTGTTATCGAATGATAACAGAAAGTTTGGATCCTTTTGTAGATCCTTTCCTTCAAATGCAGTAGTAAAATGAACCCGGACCTGCACACACACAAGTAAACAACAATTCAACATCCCCTCCTAGTTTTTCACTCATCGTTTCCGAGGGTCGGACCCTCAGATCACGAACCCTGGGAATAATATCCCGAGTCTAGTTCTTAGTACTACTCCTTCAAATCCTTCAATCTGTCCCTATCTCATTTTCAAGGAGATTCATGCTCATGTCCTAGATCTGTTAAAGGGAATCGTTTTTTCCTTCACTTCTAATCCTCTCATTTTCTCTCATCCGAGTAAGCACATTCTTTCTGGTGCTTATGTGGTAATCTGGTTGAGATCAACTCATGCCAGTGGTGCTTTCTCCCTCAGGAGTTTATCACTGAAATGAGGTTATGTGGAACTTCTTCTTTTCTATTTTTTTTTCCCCGCGGTATTTGCTCTTTATTCTACTTCATTTGGAGTCATTCCCGCTGGAGCACCCTCTTTTTCTTTTCTCTTCTTCTTGTCCTGGCATACGCAAGTAGTGGGTGATTTACACGAGAATCTTCCACTACTTGATCAATTTCAGACAAACGGTTAGCCAAACGAGCAATCGAGTAGTCCCACGGGAACACTCAACCACCCTTTAAAATCCATGCAGTTTTTATGCAATTAATTTTTTCAAACCATCTTATGCAAGCGACCGGATAACTCACATGGGAGTATCCCTTTATTAGTTACAACAAGGAGTTGAGAAGGCCTTGTTGAGACACTTCCAACACTTGTTTCAACATTCATCAATACTTCAGATCATCTCGTTATCAAAGATCAGTTTAAAATTCAAATCAACAATAGGTGGCCTTCACGGAAGTCCCCTATTATTCATTTATCAGAAAAACTCAATCTATTCTTAAGAGCATAATAGAATAGCCCAACTGGAACCACCCTACTAACTTCTCCGAATTAGACGAGCTATGATTGAGTTAGTAGACACAGGCAAACACCAGGTCCTCCTTTTGCTGATGTATCCTTCTAGGCTTGTTAAGGTAGAGCCAAGCAATCAATAAGATGACCCCACGGGAGTTTCCCTATTTCTTCCTTGGGTAGTAAGGAGTTTACCCTCTCGAGTATGACCATATTGCAACCCATACGGAAGCCTACTACTCATTACCCATTTGATAATTAGATAAACCAGGTGTAAGTAAGTTGTCAAAGAATAAATAGTAAGGTGACCTCTTCTCACTATTGTGTTAATAGCTTGCTCGGGTCCAAGTCTGTAATAGGATGACCCCATGGGAGTTATCCTACTACTACCCGAATGACAACGACTACCACTCCCTTCATCAAGCGATAGGACGACCCCACGGGAGCCTCCCATAACCTGATTCAATATTGAATTGATAGATCGTTAGTAACTACTCATGCCATCCGTCAGTCATACCCAAACAAGTAGTACGGTTACTCGGGAGTATCCCTCTACTGTCCAAACACAATCACCTCATTTCTTCTCTCGTTAGTTGATCTTCAAATCAAACAAGTATTTAGGACTACCCCACATGAGTTATCCTACTACCTGTTAGATGCGTAGGAGATCAGTCAAAATAACTCTTAGTTAAGTTATTATGACTCTTCATCTTCCTTGCCTAGACATCGCGAATAAGCAAGAAGTATGCCGACTCACAAGAAGTCGGACGGATCGTCCTAGACTTAGGAGTTTTCGTACTCGCACGACGAGTACTTTATTCTCTTTCAAGTCTAGTCCGATAGGTGATTAGGACAGCCCCACGGGAGCCTCCTACTACCTTTGCTTATGTTAGTCGTCATAGCTTAGAAGCCTTGTACCTCACGGGAGTACCGGATTAACTCTTAGGTCTAGTCCGTAAGGTAACAAAGAAAACGCATGCTAGCTTCCCATCACCAATGTTGGAGTCAAACATACATCTCATCAAAACGTAACTTAGTCAGGTGAATGACAGGGTAATTCGCATGGGAATATCCCATCATTCACCTTAGTCAATTCGTGCAAGCAGTGTGACGACTTCACGGGATCCTCCATCACACGGCTTTATCTCCCAAACCCAAGCAGACTAGGTTCCTTCTCGGTTCTCCTAGGTTCCTTCCTTACTTCAGGCAAGGTTCTTACTTCATGCATATGTCCATTTACCCTTTCTGAAAGTTTTACGGCTGAAGACAACAAGAAGATGTATAACACACGCATTCATGCAGTCTAATAGAGGGTTGTAATTAGTAAGGGATAAGGGAAAGGAGCGAGTCATGCGTGCATTATGGTTCCATGCCTCTAAAGTTCCTCCTGAACTCCGACAAAGCTCCCACAATCGCCTTGTTTTATCGGCCATGTCTAGTTTGATGTGATTGGTGGTCTGGGCTTTTAAGGTTAGCAAAAAACGTAATTATCTAAGTGGAAATCATTATCAGACATTTATAGTTGAGAAAACAAGCGGCTGAGAAGATCAATCAAGGAAAAGAAATGGAGGAGGATGGAGGAGGCAGGCACCATCACAAAGTGATAATGTCTCTCTCCTCTCCAACGCCCCATATTCCGTTCATCTCTGACCCCTGTCCTAACACCCGGTGTCCAAATAATAATAATAATATAATAATAATAATAATAATAATAATAATAATAATAATAATAATAATAACAATAATAGTAATACAAGTAAAGTGGACAACGGCGAAATATCAGATTCCGGATCGCAAATCATATTGAAAGCCAAGAAGCCTGTCATCGTCCGGAAGGCAGTAATGCACTCTCATTCCATCAACAGAGAACCAAAGCTACGCTCTCGTCATCCCCTCGCCCGACCACTGACCACTGACCACTGACCACCGCCCGATCCCCGTATCCCCGCTGCCGCACCACTCACCCCTGCCACCACACTCGTAGTTGCCGGTCCCCGCTCCTCACCCCCGCTCCCCGCACCACCGGTCCCCGCTCCCGGCACCCCCGCTCCCCGCATTAGCGACCCCGCAACCATGGTACGCAACCACCGCACGCAACCTCGCTCAAACCGCGCCCGACCCAAAGCCCCCCCCCCCCCCCCCCCCCCCCCCCCCCCCCCC
>BFEA01000318.1:1081542-1093554 GCA_003427395.1 Chara braunii | reverse complement strand
CTCTCTCTCTCTCTCTCTCTCTCTCTCTCTCTCTCTCTCTCTCTCTCTCTCTCTCTCTCTCTCTCTCTCTCTCTCTCTTTCTCTCTCTCTACTACTCCCCTCGGAAGCATTGTGCGCTGCCATGGAAAAAAAAACAGATAATGAAAACAGACAAAACAAAACGAAGTGCAAGAAACTTGAAGAAAGCACACGAAGGGAAGGAACAAGGAAAGAAACATGTGCACCTCCAGGCATGTGGTGAGGCACATTGAAACATCGATGTTGTCCCATAACCCCAGTGGCAGCACTGGTGCAAGGTGTCCTTGCCCGAAACACTACAAATAAATGTGTGGGGGCAATGCAACCTCCAATACGTTCGCTCAGTTCGCTAGCTGCAGGTCTGCAGATTGAGGTCTTTCTTATACCCTCAAGTGAACGTATGACTTCGGCGCAGTGCGGGTCCCGTGAACATTGTCGGCGCGAATACCCTTACAAGGGTATCCGCCCTGGTTTTTGCAAGTGACAGAAGATAAGGTTTGTTCAGAATCTTAGTATACCGTGCGAAGTTGTGGTCGTGTTTGGTTCGCATTGACTGAATGGTTGACGGGGAGCAAAGTGCGTGTGGGCGCGCAGTTTTGAGGCGCGCGTGATGAATTTTTTTTCTTTTGATGCTATAGGGTCGGTGTTTCCGCCGGCCGAAGATTTTGGAAGGCTGTTCATTATGCTGGATTCACCCTAGTGTACGTGCGCCCGTACGGAAAACGTCCTTAGGCGATAATGTTACCTTTGGGCGCGGGTATGAGCATGCGAAAAGGAGTAGAACGCGAGCGGTGGCCTCCGTGTGGTATTATGAGGGCCACAAGTGTGACTTGCCGAGCAAAATCCGGCCCCTAACCGTATGTGTGTGCGTACAGGGCCGTGGGTTTGAGTGGGAGATCACGCAGCAGCCTTAGTACTACTGCTACAGGCCCAGGCTGGCTGCAGCCACCGTTCATATACGGGGCCGCGCGCAGCCAGTCCAGGCTTGGGCTTAGCCCTATAGGTTACGTTACTGACCTTCCACCAGGCGCATCCCGGGATCGAGGCCAGCAGCGAGAGGCGGAGCTGTGGAGGAGCACAGCGGAGTGAGCCGAGGGGTTGAGGGTCCCGTGGGAGTATCCCCCTTGGCTTTTTGTAGGGGGTTCCGGCGGCGGGCCCGAGGGGTAGGACCGAGGACCGAGTGCCACCGGCCTCCTCCCCTGATTCGCTCCCTGAGAATTTTTTATTTTTTATTTTTATTTATTATTATTATTATTATTATTAGTTTTTTCTGTGGTTTTGCGTCTGAACGGGGTCCGGAGGTGGTGCCAGGTCCGGCCGTAATTCAAGAACATAGTTCAGTGGATACACCACTGAACTATGGAAGTACGAACCTGTGTCCCAGTCCTTCGAGACATCCGTCAAAATTGGAACGATACAGAGAGGAGTAGCATAGCCCTGTGCAAGGATGACATGCATAAATTCGGGAGGAGCCCGACAGTGGCGTTGCATGCAATGACTGTCGATGCTCGGCTGCCTACCGACCAATCCAGATGCTGGAGCGCTGCGCTATGTAGAGAGGGCGGGGTTATGCGTTAGGTACAGCCAGAGAGAAGAGTGACAGATCGGTACGAGAAATGTGCTATGGCTGGGATGAAAAGCTGCATGTCCCGACCGTTTCCGGACGAACACGAGTGAGGGAGATAGGCGGAGAAGGAAACTAACAAGCAAGGTACAGGCACAGTAAAGGGTGAGTGCACCCGGACGCAAAGTTGGGTCGGGTCCACTCACAGACAATAATAGGGCCGCAACGAGGCAGGCAGAGCAGTTTTCTTCGGAGGAGATGAATCTGGGCGCAGATCCGCACCAGATACAATCGGTGAAGGAGTCCACGGGGGTAGCGAAGGCAGTAGGAGTAGGCGCTGAGCAAGAGGGCAAACGAGCAGAGCAGGACAACGGGGACTGTCGAATGGACAAGGCAGGGCGCTGCGCAAGCGGCAGTGAGTAAGGCCGGGCAGCGAGGCAGAGGGCAACAGACAGCAGGCAGTAGGGGAGAAAGAACGTACCGAACCTGGACGTGGTTCGGCGCCAGGTGCAGGCAGAGTATGGGGGGGGGTAACTATGGCGGAGGGCTGAGTTCATAACTCACCCATCCCGCCTCCGGGTGAGAGATGGTTAACGGATGCATATATTTTCAGGTCTTCTTTCCAGCCAGTTCAGCCACTTTAGGTTACTACACCACTTCCAGATCGTGTGTGGATCTATACATGGGGTTGTTTGAAACCGCCTTCAGGCAGTTCAGCCACTTCAGGTCGATACACCACTTTCAGATTGCCTACAAATCCATTACAAATGGTGGGATGGAGGTACCTGAAACCCCTTTCAGAAGCTTCAGCCACTTCAGCAGTTTCAGGTCCCCACCTGATTCCTGAAATGACCTGAAGTGGCTGAAGCTTCTGAAAGAGGTTTCAGGTATCCCCATTCAACCATTTGGATGGGGGTACCTGAAACCCCTTTCAGAAGCTTCAGCCATGTCAGCGGTTTCAAGTCCCCACTTGAAATTCCTGAAATGACCTGAAGTGGTTGAAGTTTCTGAAAGGGGTTTCAGTTACCCCCATCCAACCATTTAGATAGGGGTACCTAAAAACCCATTCAGAAGCTTCAGCCACTTCAGCGGTTTCAGGTCCCCACCTGAAATTCTTGAAATGACTTGAAGTGGCTGAAAAAACAGGTAAAAAAAAAAAAAAAAAAAAACATAAAACTTGTCCTGCAAACCACCCGAAACTTTTGAAATGACCTGAAGTGTCTTCAGGCCATTTCAGCGGTTTCAGACGACTTCAGAATCTTTCATTCTGAAATTTCAGGTGGTCGCTAAACGCGAGTGCTCCGGGTTAGGCAGAGGAAGATAGGAGGTAGGGGTTCTTTGACAGGGCGAGACGAGTGGTGGAGTTAGACTGGCGGATGAATTTGTGTAGGAGAAGAATGGTGGAAAATGCCATGCGCGGAGCTATGGCTGAGTAGTAACGGAGGAAGTGAATTTTTTATTATCTCGGGCGTTCCTTGGTCATTTTGAGCAAACTAAGACTCTAAACAGGGGTTTTTCGACATGACGAGTCAGTCTGTCATGTCAGATTTCGGGTTTAGTAGATCATACGGTCGGTATAAGGGTTGAATGCTGCGCGGGGCGCTGAACCTGGTCACAGCCCAACGAAAGATTTTTTCTCAGTTCTTCCTTTTTTTCTTTAATTTTTTTTTTTTTTGCATACCAGTTGAGTAGGAGGGCGTGACCGTAGCTGTGCGCCATCACCTTCACTGTCTACGAGGAGGGCGTGCTTTTTTTTACTGGTAGAGCGGGACCCGGTTGCCTGGCTAGGACGACTGTTTCCTCTCGACAAGTTGCATTCGCTTGCCGATTGATTGTTCATGTCCATGTAACTGCTACAAGAGTTGTATGAACCTGTCGGGAAACCAGGCCAGGTCCACTGAAGAGGGACATGAGGGAATGAGGCTTTGAAGAAGGAGATTGAGAACAACGATCAAGAGGGAGAGGGTGCAACGAGATGGTGCAGAAAGTGAGGTATCAGTGAGAACGAAGTTTCAACTCAAATGCATCAGGCGGGTGTGACGGCTAGATGTGGAGGAAGTTGAAGGAACGTTGGGTAAAAAAAAAAAAAAAAAAAAAAACATGCGCCCGTTTCATTTCGGGTTCGAATCAGGGAACGGAAGGAGAAAAAAACGGTGTAAATGAACTAGGACGGGGAGTTGGCCAGGTACGTTGAGTAAAAGAAAGGGGGATACGAGGGGTGGAAAGAGATAGGGGGTGAGTGGGAGAAAGACACGAGTTACCTACCGTAACTGGCGACGTACCTTCCCACTCTCGAGCCGAAGATCCGTCCTAGTTTTTGCTCCCATTATGATGGACCGAGCACAGGATCGGACCCGTATTTTTACACAAACATAGCTGATCTTCGAGTTCACCCATTGTCGTCCTCAGATTAGTTGAGTCCTACCTGTATCACAAGTTGTGTTCATTGCTTAGTTACACTCATAGCCTTGCCGCTTAGATTGAAGTAGTGGTGGTTTGCGGTGAGACACGACTATGGACACTACCGAAAGTAGTACTCACCTGGCAAAGGCAGGGAAGAGTTATGAGCGGGCCTGGTCTGAGCTGCGAAGCTCCGTTCTGGGGTATTGGGCATAAGTCCCTTTGCAGTCGTTACTAAAGCTGCCAAGACACAGGGAAATCACCTGGTCGTTATCGTTCCTAATGCTGAAGTGATCCGTTCGTTCAACAAATTATGAGCTCTTTATGAACCCTGTGAGGACTGCGGCATACCGCAAGCGCCATCTCGCTGGGTTCGAAGCTGTTGATACAGGTCGTGTACAGGTAGAAAGTCGGAGGTCTTGTTGCTCCCTGAGTCGTAGTCTTGAGAAGCAACCTCTGCAGCGGACCATTACTGAAGCAGCGAAACTTTGAGTCTTTGTTGCTGGACACCGCAATACTTGGGCCGCAGTTTCTTCAACCCGTAGTACGGTTGGTCCGACTTGCAGAGCCGCCGGTCCAAACTAGGCCACTACATATGGTTTTACTCATATTAGTCATTCCCTTTTCTCGCTCTCTGCGCGTCTTCCGCTGGATTGGTTTATACAGCGCAGAGCTCTCTGTGGCATAACTTACTGTGTAGACAGCGAAAAGGGGTACGTGCCTGGTTTGGAGAAAAGCCAGAGGGCCGACATCTGCCTGCGTGCCGCTTCAGCCACAGACTGCTACCGTGAGGGAACAGCAGGATCTGCTACATAATTGCATGTTTGCAGAAAAGACGGCGGCATGTTCTACTGAGCTGCTGCGAGGCATCATGTTGAACGCTCGATCGGCGCGAGACCCTGCTGCTGCTCAGGGCTACGGCCCATTGAAACCAAGACTACTGCAGCTGCCCATCGTGTTCGTATGTTGTTCTCAGACGGGGCTGTTCGAAGTGGTTGTCGTTCTCTCAGTTCAAACCGGCTACTAAAGTTGTTTGCAACAACCAGAGTCCTGCCGCAGTTGAGTGATTACTTGAATTAGTACTGCTGTATTGCCATGATTAAGGGTATGCGGTGCGGACAATACAACTGTTGAGTACAGTTGGGCAGCACCAAAGGTCTGAGCATGTGAGCTCGATGAGCGCAGGCGCTGTGTCTTTTAGCGAAGAGCGGTGACATTCGTTGTGTGTCGCTGCTGTGTAAGACGTTGTCCCTCGCTGTCCACTATGGCTACACACCGCTACTGGTATTTTCTACAACGGGGTCACTGCTGCGATCCAGAGATCAGTCAGGGTGCTGTTTTCTACGTCCTGGTTGCTGTTCGACTACCCTTTATATGTGTCCTTGGCCATCATTGCGGGGCCCTCAGGCGCATCAAGATAGCGAGGCCCTCTCCCAGTGAGATTGAGCGCACCCCTCTTGTATCTGAGAGTCTGAACTTCCTTTCGGTGCCCTTCTCAGTCTAAGTCTAGTTTTTTGGTTACGAGAGGAAGGCGGCAGGCAGGGTTGGAACCCGTAGGTCCGCGCCAAGGCCTCTGTGGGAGGTTCGCCCCACCGATTGCGGGAGCTCTGTCGGAACCCAGGCGGGGTTCTGGAGGCAGAAAACTTCAGGTATAACTTCGTTGACGAGTGTGATCCCTTCCCCTATTTTGCTATCCTTGGGTATCTAAGTAATACTATGTAAGGACACTAACCCCTCCGTCCTTGTTTCCTCTCATTTTTCCTTCTATTTTTCTTTCGTGTCTTCTTTTTCTTTTGTTCTTTTTTTTCCCTTTTTTTTTTTTCCTTATATGACTTCTTTTTTTCCTTCTATGACTTCTTTTTTTTATTTATTTTTTTTTCCCTTCTTTGTCTTTTTTTTTTTCTTTCTCCACTCCTGACCTTTTACTTTGCCTCCTCTCTTGTTTTTCCTCCTTTTTTTTTTTCTTCCTTTTTCTTTCTTCCGGAACTAGTATCCGGGCTGGTGTCGAGTCTATAAGAACGTAACAAAAAACAAAACTAGAAACATAAAAATAAAGAAAAATTGAGCGACAAGGGGGGAGGAACTGTTGGCACCCTCTTGGTCCAACGGATCGAACTCGCGGTTGCGACCGACAACAAAACCAAGGGGGTTAGTCCGTCAGACCCCCAACCTCTTGGTTCCTTCAAGATGCTATACTACTCCTTCATCGTCAGTTGCAGGTCCCAATCCCTGTATCTGTCGTATGGAAGTCCAACGCCATAATCACTAGTGTTATGCCTAAGGTTGGCATTGGTACTAGCGAAAACCCATATAAACGGGTTCCACCTGCTGCATGGTCGTACTGAAATGCCCCAAGCCAATACCTTGGCCTACTCACGCAGAACATGCGGCTACCGAACCCTGGCACCCATTACGCGAGGGGCTGGGTTCCGCCCGCGGCTGCCACACGCACCGCTCATTATGTGGAAGTCAATGTCGTCATATGACCAACCAAAATGCCTTACTACGTCACGTGTTACCTTGTTCCAAATCCTTTCAAATAAAAATATAAGATAGCTACCTCTAAAAATTCGCGGCACCGACGGTCAAACCTGACGACGCCCATGACAAGCCACCTCCACACGCAGGTACGTGCCACAAACAAATATTTCAATCAGGAATAAAAAGATCATTTAATTCATACCTTTAAAAAAATAATAATAAATTTCTTCGATAAAAATGTCGATTCACATCATACCAGAAAAAGAAAAATCACACTCGCCTCAAACTTTCGCACCCACACACTTCCTACCCTCTTCAAATTGTCTTACACTCTTAGTCATAAGAGAAACCCAGTCGTGGCTCACGCGATATTCCTATTCTTTCAACTCATGATCATTTTTTGTCACATGAAAAAATCAGGGCGAATACCCTCGTTAGGGTATTCGCGTCGACAGTGGGCTGCCCATGGGCCTCTCCATGTGTCCCCTAGTGAACCGAGGTATCCCCGAGGCTTCCTTTCACTAGTAGGTCTCTTTGGGAGTACTTTGGCATCTCTTTGATCAAGTACATGCAGCCCGAGTGGTTGGTACAAACTCGAACTGCCTCTAGAGCCTTCTCATGCCTCATTTTCATTTTCAGATGTTCCCCCTGAGTCTGAATATTCAAGGGGCATCCCTACTTGAAAGAAAAATACCTTGTCCGCCTTTTTATCCATTTTCCCTTGTCCTACCATAATTTGAGTAGGCCAAGGGTTTTGTTGTGTCTCTGTGCATTCTCAACCTTGGATCTGGCTGAGATCCAAGGCCAACATTAATCTGAGCTACCCCCAAGTAACCCTTGCTTCATATTTGAACCCTGAGGCTCACTTTTTTAATTTTTGAAGCATTTGGCTTCCATTTTCGGCCAAATGCATTGTTTCATCTTTTTTATTTATTTTGTGTATTTCCATGTTGGTTTGCTAACTCATTCTAGAGTTGGCCATTTGAGTTGTTCCCACAAAAAAACGACCGTATCACCTCCTCCATGGATTTGACCCAAAACAAAATTGGTCCACTCTCTTTTACTTTTTCTCGCATTTTTGTCTTTTTAATTCGTATATTCTCAATATGATACCCCAAAGGTCTTATCACCTCACTCCGGATTGACCTCCACTAAAAGGGGAGTGATGAGGTGACAGTAGAGACCTGTCAGTCCATCGTGTCAGGCCAACTGACCGACACATTCTCCTCCACCCTTTTATCCTCATTTGTCTCATTCTCCCTCCTTTTTCTCCCCATTTTATGTTCTTTTTTTTAATTTTTGTTGTGACAAGTGTCAAGCAACTGTAGAATTTTTCTTTAGGTCATGAATCTTGATCTAAATTAAGTTGCTATCCATTATTTCTCGGATCACAATAATGAAACCCCCACACTCATGGGGGCTTCATTTTATCTCCATTATTCACAATTTTCAACCC
Organism: Chara braunii; assembly: GCA_003427395.1. Classification (NCBI taxonomy): domain Eukaryota; kingdom Viridiplantae; phylum Streptophyta; class Charophyceae; order Charales; family Characeae; genus Chara; species Chara braunii. The sequence continues at coordinate 1,085,635 of BFEA01000318.1, read as the reverse complement.
CCTTTGCTTCGATTTTTTCTTGATAGCCTATTTTCTTATGCCTTGCTAGTCCGAGATATCTCGGACTGCAAGGTAGGTTTCCCATCATCATTATTTTCCCCCTTTGCCTCCGAATTTCTCCTACCTTGGCCCCACTAGTATTTGAACGAGCGGTTGCTAATATTTTACACCGTTAAGATCAAGGTACCACTTGCTTTGCGTATCCATCCTTCATGTAGGGCTCACAGTTCCCTTGGGACAGCTCAAGTCCCCGCCACTCACCCTATAGTACTACCTATAGCCCGACTGACACATGTCTTAAAATTCGATTACTTTTGTTTAGGTTCATCGTTCCAGGCAACGTTCCCAATGGTGTCTTTTTTTTTAATTCGAAACCTCCTAGTCCCCGACAACCCAATCTCTCATTTCCATGTGTCTCAAATGCGTCGATTGTTCTCGGTCATGAAATCCTCATCTGAGGGTTGTCATTTACTGTCTTCACTTGCTCCATGCTTGATACACTTCTTTTTAGTGTCTTGAGTGTGTCAAGGCTCATTTTCTCTTAGTCTTGGTACCCCCATGCATCCGAGTGCAGTAATGGTAATTTTTGCTCTTCAACTTCCCCCAAACTGAAACAAAATAAGGCGGTTCATTTTCAAGTGCATTCGGGTTCAATGTTGCTTCTAGATATACTTGAAACATTTTTTTTCCTCCCCTCTTATAATCCGTTGTATCTCGGTTGCATGAGGCATTGATTTTCTTTTATTTTTTCAGAAAAATCTAAAGGAAATCAAAATACTTTATAATTGATCCACCCTTTGATGAATTCAGTAACTGATCCACCCTTTGATGAATCCAGTCACAAATGTATCTTCCAAGTAACCGTTTTTTACCGTTAGTGACCCTTTTATTTTTTATTTTTCCTTTCTCTGTCCCTTAAGATCTGGACAGTAGGGACTTGTTTGTCCCTATCGTGCCAATCTCTACTGACGGTCAATTCACTCACTCCCTTTCCCCCCTTTTGTCTCATGCTCCTTTTTTTTTTCTCTCCTTTTTCTTTTCTTTTTCTACCAGGGTAATCGGCGAAGTTTGAGGGACGGTGGGTGGGTCTGGGGGACCCATGCAGGTTCCCACAACACCTTCCTGCAGTTTGCCACTGGAGAATCCTTTTACCTGTTATGAAGAGCCCTTCGTGTCCGCTGCTTTCTCCGACTGAAGCTTCTGTTAATATCTTGTTTATGTGTGTGTGTGTGTGTGTGTGTGTGTGTGTGTGTGTGTGTGATGCTCCCCACGACAGCCTCTGTTTAACCCAGATGATGTGTGTGTCTCTGTGTATGACTTTTACAGGTCAGAAACATTCCATGCGCTAAATCTCTGCGAGCAACAGGGGACGGACCTGACTCATGATGAGTCCCACTTGAAAAGTATCAAATCCAAGGGGAGGTACACCAAGTTAACGGACACCGTTTTGTGGATGTAGGGGCCTGCCTGCACCCAGTTAGAAATTCATTCATTGTCAAAAACTGCCAGAGGGTCACAACAATGAAGTACTGGTGGTGGCACAACCAACATGCAGAGGAAAATAACAAAAAGGACGAGTATATATTATATCTATTATTGATGTATATATTAGGGTTCAGCCTCCTGATGAATTGGTGAAACTCCGACGAAACAGTTCGTCACAGCTCCTCGTTTTCTGGGTCCTCGTCTCCCTCTCTGCCGATGGTTTACAGGGCAGTTCTGTTTGATGATATATAGATATAGATATAGATATATATATGCCTGTAATGCCCGCAGTGTGTCTAGAGTGTATTTTTTGCAGACCTTTCTTTGTTTCGTTGGTGTTTTGCTGGCTTGTGATGGGGTGTGAATCGACAGTCTGTAGAGTTTTCCATCAGGTGTGGGTGAGTGATAGTCTGCTTTGATTTTTGTCACAGGTACCTTGAGGGCAGTGATTGGTGCCCACCTCCGCAGAGGGGTATCTGTTGTCGGGCAGTTGTTGATGCTTAACCGCAACCGGGGTTAAGGTGGACTATCACTCACATTGTAATTACTTAGGCGATTCTGCAGACTGTTGAGGGTTCAACCTCCTAATGAGTCCGTGAAACTCCGACGAAACAGTTTGTCATAACCCCTCGTTTGTTGTCCTCTTCTCCCTCTCTGCCTACGGTTTACCGGGCAGCTCTGTATATCTATCTATCTATCTATCTATCTATCTATCTATCTATCTATCTATCTATCTATCTATCTATAGGGTCACAAGCCCGTATGTACGGAGGTCCCCGGGCAGACCTCCGTACGTACGGGCGCTTGGGGTCCCGTACGGGGTCCAAACCCGACGGCGTTCGGCCCCCGCCAAAGATTATTTTGGGGCCTAAAAAATTTTGTTTTTTTCCTAGGCTACCAGCCGGGCCGCCCGGGTCCCGGGTGGCCAGCCCGTGCAAGGACCAGGGATGGTCCCAGCAAAAACAATAAAAAAATAAGAACTTCCAAAAAATCCGAAAAAAAACTATGTTATGCCGAAACAATAATAAAAAAAAAGAACTTCCAAAAAATCCGGAAAAAAACTAGGTTATGCCGAAAATAAACTGAACAACTCTTGCCTCAGGGTCACATCGAAATTCTTTACCACATTTAGAATACAAAACAAATTTTAAACATATTTCTTTTATTTTTATTTTTTTGTTTTTTTAGACCCGGCCAGGCAAGTGACCCCGGGCCGCTCTGGTAGCCTAGTTTTTTTCTGAATTGTTTTCTGCGAGTTCTCTATGACGTGAGGTACATGCCTATAAATTTTCAAGTCATTTGGCTCAGCCAAATAAGAATAGAAATCACCAAAGATGGCAGTGTCGAAATGTTCTCGCCTACGTTTTTTTTTCACTTTTTACTTTTTGTTTTCACTATATTGCGGGGCTTAAACAATTTTATTATTTTTTGAAACTTTTTTGATGCGCTTTCTATTATGTGAAAGTACACATATGTAAATTTTCACGTCATTTTGATCTGCCAATACAAAATGAAACATCGCCAAAGATGGCGGTGTCGAAAACGTGCTCGCGCACTCACTAAATTTAATTATTATTATTATTTTTTTTATTAAATTATTACTAATTTATTAGTATATGTTTTTCGTATTTTATTTTTATTTCAAATTTGGTAAGGAATTTGGATGTAATAATCAGGCAAATATTGTTTAATTTATTTTTTTTCATAACATATCTTTTTTTCAGATTTGTTTGAAATTTTTTTTTTTTTTTTTTTTTCTTGGTTCGGCCCGAACTACCGAACGCATCCCCCAAGAACTGCCCAGTAAACCGTAGGCAGAGAGAGAGAAGAGGACAACAAACGAGGGGCTGTGACAAACTGTTTTGTCGGAGTTTCACCGACTTATCAGGAGGCTGAATCCTCAACAGTCTACAGAATCCCCTCACTGATTACACTGTAAATGATAATCTACCTTAACCAAAACCAAAGCAGACTATCACTCACCCACACCAGATGGAAATATATATATATATATATATACATATATACGATATATATAAAGATATATATATATATATATATTTATTTATTTTTCTTTTTTTTTGGGTTTCCCCCCGAATGGCCGAACGCATCCCCAAGGTTTCCCATACGTTCGAGCGTTCGGGTTTGGGCGTTCGGCCCGTCCCGAACGCCAGTTACCCTGTATATATATACATATATATATTACGTTTTTTTCCGGTCAGGTCGAGCGGCAGTGGTCGGGGCTGTTACTAGGCGGCAATGCTGTGCCCTAGTGTCAGCGGCGTGTCTTGAGTGTATTTTTTGGCTGTAACAGACCTTTCTTTGTTTTGTGGATGTTTTGCTGGCTTATGATCGGGTCTGAACCGATAGTCTGTAGAGTTTTCCATCTGGTGTGTATCGTCTACTTTGATTTTGGTTAAGGTAGATTATCATTTACAGTTTAATCAGTGAGGGGATTTTGCAGACTGTTGAGGGTTAAGCCTCCTGATGAGTCGGTGAAACTCCGACGAAACAGTTTGTCACAACCCCTCGTTTGTTGTCCTATTCTCTCTCTCTGCCTACGGTTTACCGGGCAGTTCTGTTTGTGACGATATATATATATGTATAT
>BFEA01000318.1:996217-1019517 GCA_003427395.1 Chara braunii | reverse complement strand
AGAGAGAGAGAGAGAGAGAGAGAGAGAGAGAGAGAGAGAGAGAGAGAGAGAGAGAGAGAAGGGAGAAAAAAATAATAGTACATGATATAATCTTCAAAACCTAAACGCAACGAGTTGTAAAATATAACGTGAAGAATATAACAGGAGAATGCTGAAGCATTTGCGTGGCGAGTGACCCGACTAGTTTCAACCGACTGCCGCAATCAACATTTTTCAGGGGTCGTCTGGTATCACTACAATGTTCTATGACATAGTAGTTTCGATCCTAAGACAATAATAACAATGATAGGTCCGACGGGTACCCAAAGACCTCAAAGTAGAACCGAAAGCAACAGACATTCGAGTTTCTAAGTCGGACAACACCATAAAAAAAAGGTTAAAACAATTTAAATCTAACGCAAAAATAATCTTTATCCTGCAGACAAATCCTACAATAAGTTAAAGGTGGTCAAAAACATTGTAGAATGAATGACGATAATTCAAAACGTGAGAAGCACATATTGAAATATCTAATCAAGGAACCCGTCTCATTTAGAAAAGCATAAAGAAAGAGGTCTCACTGCACAATTCTACCCGATAAAGCATAAAGACAGGTCCCACGAAGGTTTCATAAGCAGACCTTCAGTATGGCCAACAAGAGCGATTATGGTTTGAGAATGTGAGGTTGATCCGACAATATTTACACCAAGTACTTTAAGGGTTTTTTTAGGACCTAACCTTTTTCCGGTCGACCATGACGCGTTGTTTTTGATGCAAGGTTGTGAAAATATTTGTGGTCGTCGTTGTTGTTATTCGCCAACATGAGGGAATTGATAAAACAAATGGCACATCAATTATGAAAGTTCCTATTTGCACGAGTGTGTGAGATGCAATTTTTCTTTTTTGTTCCTCTTGGAGCGACCACATCCTTTTCGTGACTTTTACATTAAAAAAACGTAGTTGGATCAGCCCCAAAGTTCCCATCGAGTAAGCTGCCCCAAAGTTCTAATCGAGTAAGTTGCTTACGCGTGCCTTGCAAATGTTCACGGGGACTAGCAAGTGAAAACGGATCCCAACACCACAACAATTTTGGGGACTCCTAGCTTTTCGCTACCAAATCAGGGAGACTGGCCTGAAAGAGAAAGCAAATGTCCGTTTGTTTAGAACTCCATACTATTGCAGTGCCTCCTTTGCTCACGAGATGGCTCAACCTAGAAGGTAGGAGGAGGGCCTACTCTCTCGGTCGAGCCATCCAACGACCTCGTCCCACCAGCAACATCCTTTTCTCAATGCCGAAATCTGGACATGTTTGTGGAAAGGTGCGGTTGAGAAAACTAAATGCGATTTCTGCACATCTCCACAAACACGTTCAGATTGGGGCTTTGAGGAAACTCAACGCTGCTAGCGGCGCGAGACTCCTGTGCGGAAGCATCCAAATCGAGTGCCCAATTTTTTTTTGTAGGAATTTTTTTTTTTTTTTTTGAAAAATTGTTGAAATGCCCCTGAAAGTTGTCTGACCTGCAGATGGCAAAAGAAATGCACGAACCCCTGCAGCCCGGGGCCAGGATATATGGCAAAATTGCCTATGAGCAGGAAGGGGACAAATTCAAAAGTTTGGGCATCTCAACATACGCCTGTGTTTCAGGGGTATCTAATGAAATACCCAAACTTCTAGGGATATTTCAATATTTTCCTTTTTCTTAGTCCCTCTAGATTTGAACTTAGTTGTTCATTTCAACAGTTCATATGGTGTACCAACTGAGGGCATACTCACACTGCGACCCCAAATCCGCAAAATAGGGCCTCACTGCACTACTCTTGAATCTTGAGAAATCAAAAGTTTATCACCGCTGCATTACTCTTGATGCCGCTTCCTGAAATTCCGTTAAAGAGTTGTCAGCTTCACTCTCGAAAATGTCGAGAGTGAGTCATCGCTGCACTAACTGTCGAAAGTGCTCTTGGTCAGACCCTTCAAGAGGTGTCAGAAACGGCCCATCGGATGAGCTCTTGAAGCTTCCACAGTTTCCACCTGCAGGGGCGTTTTTTTCAAACGAGGCCGACCAGACCCTTCGTAAGGTTTGCAAATTCAAGAGTTGGTCTCCAGTCTCGGTGGACAAATCGTCGTTGCCCTATTGTGTAGTGTCTTTTCATTTTTGTCTGACAGTAAAAAATGCTAACGACAGTTGAGAGTCCGGAGTAAGGCCTGGACCTCACTGCCCGGCGGCTGGAAACAAATGTTGGCCACAAAAAAACGGTCGAGCGTGGTTAGAAAGAACTTGCCGCGTTTCGTTGGGACCCCACCGCCACCCTTGACTCTCGGCACTGGAAACGGATGGATATGCCCGAATAGGAAATCCCCCCGAGGTGTTTCCTGAAAAGGCAAGTCGGACAGGGTCTGTGGTCCATGGCCTTCTATCGCCCTGCACCAGGACATGTCTGTGTGTGGTCATGCCCGACGACAAAAACATGAGCATGTCCACGGCCTCCAAAAAAAGGTCCTCGACGAGGGTGCGTGGTCCACGGATATCCCCCCCCCCTGCTCGTCTGGACGCCTCCTTGGAAATGGAATGGAAAGCGGTCGGGATTGAATTTCCAGACCGCCGACCGTGTGGAAACGCCCCGTCTGCATTTCCACGACCTGCTTCCAAGCACGGTGGGGTCTGGAATTCCTTTCCAGGCCAACTTTCCACACGGGTTTCCAACACCAGTGGGGTCTGGAAAACACTACAGCGCCCGAACTTTTCCAGGCCGCCAGGCAATGGAGTCCAGTTCTAAGTGCAACGAGGACAACACTTGATGCCAATCCAGGAGTCTGACAGCGCTAGACTTACTCTTGAAATTTTTCATATGTCTAGCGTAGTGCAGCAAGACCCATATGCGGATTTGGGAAGGGTCTATTTGAGGTTTTGGGCATGGTTCGGGTCGCATTGATGCACCTTTTCAGATGGGACAAGGCCCTTGCCGTCTGGAGCAATGGCGATCTGGTACTTTGCTGGTCACACGGAGCCATCCACAAATTGTGCAAGAACTTTCTTGAACGAATTTTCACCAATTCTCGAAGAAAATGCTACAAAATAAATAGGGCATTTGTGGTCACCTCCACAGGTGACAGCAAATTCCCTTGCCGTGGCGCTACACAAACCGTGACAACTGGGCACAGGAATGGTACACTTAGGACTTCGGCAAATCTGTGTGACCGGTCCTCTACCTTCTTTTGGGGGAATTTGGAATTATAATCCCAATGTTTTTTTTTTTGTTTTTTGTTTTTTTTTTAGTCCCAATGTGAGTATGCCCTGAGAGCATACACACAGTACCTATAGCACAATCTTAAATGTATCTACCGTTATTACGACCTCACTTGGGTGTATCTCACCCCAATTCTGACCAGAATATGTAAAAGAGTCCTACTACGGTAGTGTTGAGCTAGGCCTGTAGGTGGAGTAGTAAGAGTGGGAAAAGAGCGAGATCCCACTCGCAAAGAGCATTGTATTGAACTACAGGAATGTGGACGTGTTTGTGGACAGGTGCGAAATATTGTGAATGATCTACAACTTCAGTCACTTCTTCTAACCCTCTTTTTTTTTTTTTTGCCAGATTTTTTTTTTTTTTTTACCAATAACCCTAATTGGGTTGTTGCTGGAAAACGGGTCAAATACCAGGACACTCGGTTCGCTAGAGTCGCAGTGGACTGAGTAGTAGAGTGTCAGGATAGGCGGACAAGGTCCAAGGGGCCGCTCTTAGTTCCAGAGGCCGATATAGGCCCGGTAGTGCTGAGGATAAATGATTAAGGAAGAGTGAAGAATAAAACATTCTTTTGTAAAGATAGAACCAGGAAATAAGGAAAGTACGTTATGAAGTTGAGCAGAGGCAATGAACTGCTCACATTGGGAAATGGATTTTTCGGTGGGTCGCGCGACCTTGCTTAGCCGTCGCTTCGCGCTCCGCTAAGCGTTACCGGGTTCGGCAGAACCCGAGCCGCCATTCAGGGCGCTACCATCACAGATATCGCCCTGGAGTCGTTCTTCCACAGGCCCCCCTCGTGGAGCACATACGGCGCAATTCTAGCCATAGGAGTGGACAGCAGGAGGAGGATGCGTGCCCCCCCCCCCCCTCTTAGTACCGAGGAATAGCAGTATTGGAATCGAGTTAGCTTGCTGTCGAAGTAAGTAAAAAGTGGAGGAAGAGAAACAGAAGTCAAACGGAGGGCGGAAAGATGGAAGCTACGCCGGACCAAGTAGCCATGGGGAGATCTCCCCCACCAGGCCCTTATGAGGAGAAGGACTATTGGGAGGACGAGGATAGGATCAGGAGTTTACTAGCACTGTGCTTCGATGATGGAGTTTACCCAACGGAAATTGACCCACGAGAAATGATAGTTGAAGGGAGGGAGGTCAGAATTAAATTAAACACATCGCTCGATGATATCAAGGTTAAATGGTTAAAAGAGCGAACAGTGACTATTATCTATAGGGACGTCGCGATATTTTTGCCAAGGAAAATCAAAGATGACTTGGTCAGAGCCTTTGAGGATGGATGGATAATTGGAAATGAAACGTTACCGCAAAATCAGAGGAGAGGGAGAATAAAGATAGAGGGACCAGGGGTAGCTTCCTATGTTGCTAAAACAAAGGAGGTGGCAAAGTTTATGATAGCAGAGCAAACCGTGGAAGTGGACCTAGGGAACGAATCCTACAAAGTTTCGTTTCAAGCCATGGATGACGCGTGCGGAGTTCAGAGAATTGAGGAAGCAGGAGGAGGATAGGGTCTTTTGGGTGATAGCACTTCAGGTGCCGCTCGATGACATGCCATTTATATATGCGCAAATGGAGAAGGCGGTAGGGAAGATCACACTATCGCACCCAACGGACGCAGATCCGATGAGACCGGCGCTGGTTAATGCCCGCTTCGACCTCGTCCCGGAAGCTCGATCGAACATGAAGGACGTCTTGTGCATTGAAATGCCGAGAGGAGATATACACTCGAGATTAAATTGGCGTCAGCTGACACGGTCAAGTGCAGGGCCTGCAAGCAGTTCTTCCATACAGAACAAGATTGTAGGAGGAACGGAGGGCAGAGAATGGGCGGAATGGGATCATCGCAGGGGCAGCATCGCAGTGCCCAGCCGCAGCAACAATCACCCACACCAAGGTATCATGGACCGCTTGGTCCGAGGAGTGGAGCCCAAGCACCGTAAGGAGCTGCAAGTCACGCTGGTCTCATGCGAAGTAATCCGACCTTCTCGCCGCAAGCCACGCGAGGAGGAAGTGTACAACAGGGGCAGCTGGGGGTCGGCCTCCCGGGCGGCCTGGGTGGGATGGAGCAAGGCTTCAGACAGACCGAAAGCCAGGGATCTTTTGGCACGGGACAAGGAGGCTTTCAAGGAGGAGGTCTTCAACAGGGACAAACCGGGGGGAGACTCACAGGAGTAGTCCCAGACGGGCTCGGGCAGTTCAATAATCAGGGGCAATTCGGGATGCCCAACTTTAAGGGCGGTCAGACGGTGGCATGGCAAGGAGGAGCAGTATCGGCAGAATGACTCTTAGCGAACGGCATCCACCCAGCTCTCTAGGAAGGTATGCTGAACTTGCAAGGGGGAGCACCGGCGGGAAGCCAAATGGGTGGGAATTCGCAACAACCATCATCGGCAACCCTTGGAACGAGGGGAGCACATGGGCCGTCCAACGCATGTAATTTCATTGGGGGTGGATTGAGAAATGGGTTCGGCGGCGGACAGGCGGGAAGAAGCACGGATCCAGAGGGTACGCCAAACAAACCTCGAGGTGCAGGGAAATAAAGAAGATTGAGTATGACGTCTCAACCGTCAGTCACACCAGAACCATCGAGAGCTTCAAGACTATCACGAAGCGGATCGGAAAGATCAGTGGGTCAGGAGGTAGGGATGGTGACGCCAGGTAAAAAAAAATGAGGGACCGAAGGCTGGCGTCGACTCGCGATTTGGGTACTGAACTCTCGCAGTACTTAGTGCCTCTCGTCTACACGGCCTTTCGGAACGTGCTTTGGGTGGCGACGTGGCAGAAGAACCAAGGTCAGTCACTAATTTTTGGACAAGTGGTAACAGAGATGCCAACAATCCTAGATATCGAGAGCAGTCTGAAAAACCTGTATCTGTACTCGATCCCAATGAGGATTATCCCAAAAATTGCGATGCCCAGAATACTGTTCGGTCCGTCAGGGAACAAAGTGAAGTTTTACGTCCCTCTGGTGGACGCCAGACTGACAGAAAAGAAGTTGGCGGAGCTCGAACCGCTTGGTTTGAGGTTAGTCCCTTTGGCCATCTTTGTGGAAGCCAAGAAGCAAATATTGGCGAGGTTCATGATCTCTCCGATTATGATGACGGCAGACGTCCTATCGGAGATGAAGATGAGGCTGCCAAAGGAGAAGAAACTGGACCCCTGCTTCTTAAGGGCAGCCCTCACTCAAAGTTGGCCCGAAGACCGATCAATCAATGCTCACATCCAACAGCAATAAGGAGCGGCGAGAGTGAATGGTTAAGATCAAGATAGCGACATGGAACCTCCAGGGCTTTGGCGATACAACCGGAAGGAGCAAACGGGCGAAGGTAAAATCCTGGCTGCATGATAAGAGAATCAAGATTGCATGTCTACAAGAGACAAAGCTAGACAATGAGAGAGTAGGGGAACTAGGAAGGTGGTGGGATGGTCCACAAATTTGGTCGGCGGCGCAAGGGACAAAGAGCGGTGTTGGGATCCTGATCCATAGGGATTGGGCAGTTCAAATAGTCGATTACTACGGGGACCTCTGGGGTCGCTGGGCCTGGGTGATTCTGAGGCAAGGGGACATCACATGGGCAGCAGCATCGGTATATGCCCCTGTGAGACGGAAGGAGAGGATCGCCTTCTTTGACGAACTGCGAGTGACTTTTCCAGATGTCGACGAGGTCATCATTGGCGGAGACCGGAACACAGTTCTGGACTCTCAGCCAAAACACAAAGACAAAGGATGCTCGAAGGATGTGCTCACGTTGGTAGACTTGATATTGGACCTTGACCTCTAGGATATCTGCAGGGAGCTGCGACCAGCAAAACCCGGATACACCTGGTTTTCACACCGGGGGAAAGGAAGGAGGCTCGACTATCTATTGGTGGGAGGAAGTCTGAAGAAACAGGTGATAAACGTGGAGGAAGTCATCAACCCAGTTTCGGACCACAAACCAGTTGTTAAACATTTCAACTTCGCCAAGGAACAACAGAGAGGCAGAGATTATTTTAAGCTCAACAATATGAACTTACAATGCGAAGGGTTGAATCGGTGGACCCAGGGGTTCTGGGAACGGTGGCAGAAGCAGAAAGAGCGATTCCTAACACTAGCCGAATGGTGGGAAGCGGGGTCAAGGATTTTGTCAAAGTTGTTGGATGTGTTCTCTTGGATACTCGCGCTGAACAGGAACAAAAAGGAAAAGAAATGCTGGAAGAGTGTACATGATGCAGAGGAAAAAATGAAGAGGCACCCCATATCAGAATTGACGTGGGGAAAGGAGCGAACCAGAAGGCTAGCGGAATGGGATGAGAAGCAACAGGAAAAGTCCGAGGTGTGGGCAAAAAGGCTGAAGATCAAGGGAATGGAGGTGTATGATAGAATGACTAGGGAGACCTTTCAAAAGCTGACACCGACAAGAAGCGCTCCTGTGTTGAAAGAACTCAGACATCCGTTTGACTCCAACGAACCAGCTGCGGTGGAACCAGAGGAATTATGCAGGTAAGCAAGGCTGTACTTTCAGGATATACTGACGTCAAGAAGGCAGGGGGAGGGTGCAGATATTGATCTGGCCGCCAATTTTGACCACTGGAATAACACGACAGTAAGGCTGCACACTCAGGGACGCTTAGACCTGGACAGTCCAATCACGAAAGAGGAGGCAGAGGAAGCCCTGAAAGCAATGGCGAATGAGAAGACTCCAGGTAACGACGGACGCCCGACAGAGTTCTACCGGCAACACTGGAACGTGTTGGGAAGCAACCTCGTAGAGATCTACAACGAGATGCAGATGGGAGGCAAACTATCAGACAGTGCCTGCCGAGGGATAATTTCCATCATTTTTAAGAAGGGCGACACAAGCGAAATCCGTAATTGGAGACCAATCTCGCTACTTAATGTCTCCTATAAGATCCTGGCGAAGGTGTTGGCACAAAGACTAGGTAGATATCTTCCGCATCTTGTGGAGGATGACCAGGCTTCATTCGTCAGGGGTCGCTTCATATATGAAAACATCGTGACTGCGGTGGAAGTGTTAGAGGTAGTGATTCAGGAGGAGTTAGACGTCAATGTCCTGCTGTTGGATATGGAAAAGGTGTACGACCGGGTAAACTGGTCATACGTCTTGACCTCCCTCAAATGGATGGGGTTTGGAGAAGTCTTCTGCAATTGGGTGGTAGGGTTGTATTCGATCTCCACAGCGTCAGTTATGGTGAACGGGAATATCTCAGTACCGTTCCGTCTGTCACGGTCGCTGCGCCAGGGGTGTCCCTTGGCGCCTTTGCTGTTCGTGGTCCATCTGGAAGTCCCACTGAACAATATCAGAACCAATCCCAAATTCAGGGAATAGACGTGGCTCAGCGGGTGTGCAAGGTAAAGGCGTTGGCAGACGAATTGTTTGCAGTCTCGGTCAACACGACTGAATCGCTGTCGGCCCTACGATACTGTTTGAGATAATATTAAATACTCAGTCTTAAGATTATTTTAGATGAAAATTGTGAGAGACTTATTTTTCGACGCTCTCATATAAGGACCAAGGTTAGTATGGGTATGAATCCCTAATAGTTATGGAATCTATAATATAACTGTGTCCAATATGTTAAGGATACCCTTGTCATCAACCCAATATAGTTGGGCTCGTTGGCGACAATGTAAACTTGTGATAATCATCCCAAGTAGTGTCTTTAAACACTCAAAGCATAATCTTCGAGAGCAATCATTGTTACATGCTAGAGAGACCTTGATACATGCTTACCTTCATATATACTTCACGTAGTATTGTTGTCTCACCTTCTATGCCTCATGACTCAATGTGGTCTACTGATGACAAGTGCGTTAGTAGTAAAAAGTGAAATTGGGGATACAAGGATGGGGGGGGAACCCTTAGAAGAGGATGACATGTTAATCATCGAAACTTGGTATCAGAGACGTTACGACTACGAGGTGATTCATAATCCTTTATGCTTATTAAGTCACGATGTGATTTCTACATGAACATTTATATTCACCTCTGTCTAAACCATCAATTTGACGTCCATGTTAGCAATAACTTGTTATTTGATATTCTCATTAGACTGTAGACAACCTTGACAATTCTGATGGAAGACAAGCTTAATAACATTACTTTCAAGCCACCCGTATGCAAGTTTTACTTGTCATCTCTGATGTTATCTCTTGCTTTGATTCGAGTTTCGTTACCTACTTAAATTATTAGCTTGACGAGTCTTTAATGCATTGATTAATCTTGAATGTCGGTGACTGTTTTACAAGTAGGGTGACTCAAAATCTACAGCTCACTATCATGGTTTATCCTCCATGTACCTTGAATATATTATGAAAGTTATAGTGTTATAATAAGTGATTCCTAGTAAGCTCCGATTATTCGAGTAAATTGAAACACTAGATCATAGCGTCTATTTCTCATAAGCACGTCATTTTTCTGTTGACTTTGGTTTGATGCGACCCGAGGACTGATGAAAACGCTTAAAACTTTTATTGTAGCGATGTGTCAACCCAAATGATTGAACTAATCGACATAGCTAGTAGTCGAACGAGAGATCTTTTAACCATTAACAAGCATAAAGGGAGATAGTTAACTTAATCTGACCTTACTTATACTTATGCTTGCCCAATTCTAATGGTTGATAGCCCGATCATTGTCCTTATTATCTCACCCCTTCCTAGTTTCTGCTTAGCGTTGCTCGCATCATGATTTCCTTAATCATATCGGCGTATTGTGTTAACTTATAGTTCCTGTTTAGCGTTGCTCACATCATGATTTTCTTAATCATATTGGCGCATTGTGCTAACTTATGTATTGCATTATTGTATCTCTTACTTATTAACTTCTACTAACCATAGGTTCGCGAGTGTTGTATTATCTATGAGTAAATATTCATTCGGTGTCCCACCTAAGACACACAAGTAAGGAATCGGTTTAGGAAGATGAGGTCGATAAGGAAGGTCACTATATGGGCCAATGTACTTCACAAGAGAGATAAAAAAGAAGAGAAAGGAGATGGTATGTGATTGTGCGGTTATCAAGGTGATCAACACAAACATACGACCTCCTCTATGGTGAATAGACTTAGAACCTTTTGCAAAGAATATTATATTGTTCCTTACCATGCATTAAATTATTTTCCTGTGTAAGATTATCCTCCTTCCATATCCATCATACCTCATTCTTGATACTTAACTGTCTTTCTTTAACTATCTCGCCTTGTATTTTCACCGCCATCGTGCGTCCTGATCCACCATTCGTTTTGTAAGTTGTACCAATGAATAATTACTTATGTATTATGCTTACATATTTTCTTTTATATCATAACGATTTATGCAGGGTTGTCTCTTAACCCCCGTATAGGGGAATTCTCTGAAAGGCAAACATAGAGAGATCGGGTGTTGCTTGTCCTAAGCTAACAAAACTGAAACGTTAGTTCTAATGAGGTTAGAATCTCTTATCCAGACCATTGTCAAAATTTTAGGAAGGACTCGATCGGATTGACTTAAGTAATGATTCTCACACCGTGAAGATTAACGTAATATTATATCTCTTTTGTGTCTCATCATTATAGTACCTCTCTTGAATGGCAAGAAAAAAGTTTCATTAAGGTAGAAAAAGAGACATGTTGCGTATTATTAGTTCCATTTTAAAGTTATATTATATATATAATGACGAATATACATCTTGAACCCTGAGGTGTATAACAATTAGACTACCTACTTTAAGATCACGCATGTTCGCGAGGTCATGTGTCATGTATTCCGATTATAAGATTGTAAATTTAATCGAACCATTTTGATTATTGCTCACAGGATTTGGATCGATCATCCAATTAATAGAGCTATATGATATAAGTCCTGATGTTAAACTCAATCTCTCGATAACAGTCAAACTAAAAAAATTGTATCGTGCAACATATGAGTCTTGGACTATCTATTTAAAATAACTACCCTCTCTGAAAGCCTACTGATTGTAGTGAAGTTATGAGAATATATCGAGTTGTTTAAATATCGTCGTTATATTATAGCAAAGTCATCTACTTAATAGGTACGTTTAAGTAGTTGTGAATTAACATATATCTGGTGTATTCTTATGCAAAAATCCTCAATATTTGCTATAACTTTCGAAAGTAATCTTATAAAAACTGATCATAATCATAAAAACTGATTATAACCATAGTATGAGATGATATGAGTAGAGAAATAAAATAAAGGTAAGTAATACTATGCTTAGTTATTTCAATAGTTAGAGACCTACTCGTTAGTATTACTATAACTATAACATTATGACAATGCGATATAAACTTTAATTGGTATGATTATTAATTGGAAAAATATTTAACCCTTAGAAGATTCTGAAATATAAATTAATTATTTCATCACCCGCTTAGTGACTGTAATATTAGGTCATCTAATTCAAAAATATGTATCCGTTTGAGGTTGTATACAATAGAGTATGATAATGAAGTTGCTTTAAAAGTCATTGCATAAATAGTCCGATTAAATGTATCTGATTTTTGAAAAGTATAGAAATAGGCTTAGAGTTTATCGATTGGTTACACATTGAAAATTAAATTATGGGATTATCTACTTAAATAACTATCTCCTTTAATACTATACTCAATCTAATTAAAGTATGAGAGTATCCACTTATGGGTTATCAACCGCCTCAAAATTACAATATTATATAAAGATTGATAAAACTTCTTATTCTGAGTATGGTAAATGTGTATGACTGTGTATGAATGAATGTATGTGGGAATGAATAATAAATGTTTCAAGTGATGTATCATTGTATGTCTTGTTCTTGATTGAGTAAAATTTGTAACTTGTTATGTTAGCATATTTGTTGAATGTTTGATGTCTGTTTGTGTACGTTTGGATATGTTATGAATTGCTTTGTTTAATAAGAGTAAAAAAACTGTATGAAACCCACATTCAATATGGAGCTTAAGGTGAATGAACTGACCAACCGTTAAAGGGAAGAAATTCTCTCAAGGGAGGTCAGCATGCAAAATCTATCCTTTGAAAGATTGCAACGTCGATTGATTTTGTTTCTTAGCGACTTAAAAAGAGTATAATAAAGTCTTGTATGTGGTAGTGAGACTCACGCCGGAACAATGTTCCTGGTCCATAGTGAGGTGTTGTCACTTTTTTTTGCAAAAGGGAAAATAATTACACTATCATCGAAAATGGGGAAGGTGTTTCATACCTTGTCTGGACTCAAAGAAAAAGTGAGGCAATTACTGTTTGGAATGAATAAGTTTTGAAGTGATAAACTAAAATTGGTTTCTGTTGTGTGGGTCCACCACACTTCGAAGAAGTACGATCTTATCAACTGAGCCTTAGAAGGGTGTGAATGAGGTTGTCATTCTTTTTCCTATGAGACCGTCAAGGTACGAGCGTGAAAATCGGAGGGAGATGTGCTGAGACTCAATCCTAAAGCGGGAAACGCTTAAGACTTTCATTGTAGTGACGTGTCAACCCAAATGATTGAACTAATCGGTATAGCTAGTGGCCGAACGAGAGATCTTTCAACCATCAACAAGCAAAGAGTGAGAGTGAGATAATTAACTTAAGCTGACCTTACTTATACTTATGCTTGCCCCATTCCAATATTTGATAACCCGAATATTGCCCTTACTATTTTACCCCTACCTAGTTCTTACTTAGCGTTTCTCGCATCATGATTTCCTTACTCATATTGACGCATTGTGTTAACTTATAGTTCCTGCTTAGCGTTCCTCGCATCATGATTTTCTTAATCATATCAGAGCATTGTGTTAACTTATGTATTGCATTATTGTATCTCTTACTTATTAACTTGTACTAACCATAGGTTCGCGAGTGTTGTATTACCTATGAGTAAACCGTGTCCCGCCTAGGACACACAAGTAAGGAATCGGATCAGGAAGATGAGGTCGATAAGGAAGGTCATTATCTACTTCATAAGAGAGAGAAAAACGAAGAGAAAGGAGATGGTATGTGATTGTGCGGTTATCAAGGTGACTAACACGAACATGTGACCTCCTTTGGTAAAGTGACTTAGAACCTTTTGCAAAAAATATTATACCGTTCCTTATCATGCTTTAAATTATTTTCCTGTATAACATCATCCTCCTTCCATATCTATCATATCTCATTCTTTATGCTTAATCGTCTTTTTTCAACTGTCTCGCCTTGTATTTTCTCCGCGATCGTGCCTCCTGATCCACCATTTATTTTGTAAGTTGTATCAATAGATCATTACTTATGTATTATGCTTACATTTCTTGTTTTATTCCATAACGATTTTTGAAGAGCTGTCTTTTAACCACCATATAGGGGGATTGTCTGAAAGACAAACATAGAGGGATCGGGTGTTGCTTATCCTAAGCTAACAAAACTGAAACATTAGTTCTAATGAGGCTAGAATCTCTTATCCAGACCATTGTCAAAGTTCTAGGAAGAACTAGATCAGATTGACTTAAGTAGTAATTTTCATACCGCGAAGATTAATGCAATATTATCTATTTTTTGTGTCTCATCATTATAGTACCTCTCTTGAATAACGAGAAAAGAATCCCACTAAGGTAGAAAAAAAGACATGATGCGTACTATTAGTTCCATTTTGAAGTTGTATTACGTATATAATGACGAATATACCTCTTGAACCCTGAAGTGTATAACAGTTAGACTTCCTTTTTCAAGACCACGTATGCTCGAGAGATCGTGTGTCATTTATTCTAATGATAAGATTGTAAATTTAAACTAACCATTTTGATTATTGCTCACATGATCTGAATCGATCATCCAATTCTTAGAGCTATATGATATAGGTTCTGATGATAGACTCGATCTCTCGATAATAGTCAAACTCAAGAAATTGTATCGTGCAACATATGAGTCTTGGACAATCTATTTAAAATAACCATCCTCTCTTAAAGCCTACTGATTGTAGTGAAGCTATGATAATATATAGAGTTGTTTAATTGTCGTCATTATACTGTAGCAAAGTCATCTACTTAATAGGTACGTTTAAGTGGTAGTGAATTAAAATATATGTGGTGTATTCTTATACAAAAAAACCTCGATATTTGGTATAGCTTTCGAAAATAGTCTTAGAAAAAATGATCATAATCAGAGATTGAGATGATATGAGTAGATAAATAAAATAAAGGTAAGTAATAGTACTGTAATACTATGCTTAGTTATCTCAATAGTTAGAGGCTGACTAGTTAGTATTAATATGACTATAATATTATGACAATGCAGTATAAATTTTAATGGGTATGATTGTTCATTGAAAAAAATATTTAACCCTTAGAAGATTATGAAATATAAATTAATTATTTCATCATGCGCTTAGTGACTGATTAATCCTTAGGGACAAATAGTATAGCGACCGTAATATTAGTTCATGTACTTGAAAAATATGTATCCGTTTGAGGTTGTTTACGACATAGTATGATAATGAAGTAGCTTTATAAGTCATTGCATAAATGGTCCAATTAAATGTATCTGATTTTTGAAAAGTATAAGAATAAGCTTAAGCTTTATTAATTGGGTACACATTGAAAATTATACCATGAGACTATCTACTTATATAACTATCTCTTTTAATACTATACTCAATCTAATCAGAGTATGAGAGTATCCACTTAAGAGTTATCCAACACCTCAAAATTACATTGTCATATATAAAAATTGATAAAACTTCTTCTTCTTAGTATGGTAAATGTGTATGATTGTGTATGAATGAATGTATGTGGGAATTTATAAATATGTTTGAAGTGATATATCATTGTATATCTTGTTCATTATTGGGTGAAATTTGTAACTTGTTATGTAAATATATTTGTTGAATGCTTTATGTCTGTTTGTGTATGTCTAGATATGTTATGAATTGTTTTCTTCAATAAGGGTAAAACAACTGGATGAAATCCACATTCAGCATGAAGCTGAAGGTGAATGAAGTGACCAACTGTTGAAGGGAAGGAATTTTTTCAAGGGAGGTCACCATGCAGGATCTGTCCTTTGAAAGATTGCAACGTCGATTGATTTTTTTTTCCAGCGATTTAAAGAGAGTATAGTAAAGTCTTGTACGTGGTAGTGAGACTCACGCCGGAACAATATTCCTGGTCCATAGTGAGGTGTTGTCACTCTTTCTTGCAAAAGGGGAAATAATTTCACTATCATCGAAAAGGACGAAGGTGTTTCATACCTTGTCTGGACTCAAACAAAAGGTACGACAATTACTGCTTGGCATGAACAAGTTTTTGCGTGATAAACTAAAATTGGTTTATGTTGCGCGGGTCTACCACACTTTGAAGAGGTACGATCTTATCAACTGAGTCTTAGAAGGGTGTGAATGAGGTTGTGATTCTTTGTCCGATGAGACCGTCAAGGTACGAGCATGGAAATCGGAGGGAGATGTGGTGAGACTCAATACTAAAGCGGGGAACACTTAAAACTTCCGTTGTAGCGACGTGTCAATCCAAATGCCTAAACTAATCGGCATAACTAGTGGCAGAAGGAGAGATCTTTTAGTCATCAACAAGCAGGGAGGGAGATAATTAACTTAATATGACCTTATTTATACTTATGCTTGCCAAATTCTCATGTTTGATAGCCCGATCATTGTCCTTACTATCTCACCCCCGCCTAGGTCCTTCTTAGCGTTGCTCGCATCATGAATTCCTTAATCATATTGGCGCATTGTGTTAACTTATAGTTTCTGCTTAGCGTTGCTCGCATTATAATTTTCTTAATCATATTGGAGCATTGTGTTAACTTATCTATTGTATTATTGCATCTCTTACTTATTAACTTCTACTAACCATAGGTTCGTGAGTGTTGTATTCCTATGAGTAAATATTCATTCGGTGTCCCTCCTAAGACACAAAAGTAAGAAATCGGCTCAGCAAGATGAGGTCGATAAGGAAGGTCATTGTATGCGCCTATCTACTTCACAAGACAGACAAAAAAGAAGAGAAAGGAGATGGTATGAGATTGTGAGGTTATCAAGGTGACGAGCACAAACATACGACCTCCTTTGGTTAAGTGAGTTAGCACCTTTTGCAAAAAATATTATATCGTTCCTTACCATGCTTTAAATTATTTTCTTATACAAGATTAACCTTCTTCCATATCCATCATATCTCATTCTTTATGCTTAATCGTCTTTCTTCAACTGTCTCGCCTTGTATTTTCATTGCCATTGTGCGTCCTGATCCACCATTCGTTTTGTAAGTTGTACCAATGGATAATTACTTATGTATTATGCTTTCATTTTTTCTTTTATACCCTAACGTTTTATGCATGGTTGACTCTTAACACCGTGTAGGGGGATTGTGTTTGAAAGACAAACATAGAGGGATTGAGTGTTGCTTATCCAAAGCTAAAAAAACTGAAACGTTAGTTCTAATGAGGCTATAATTTCTTATCCAGATCATTGTAAAAAAATTAGGAAGGACTAGATCAGAGTGACTTAAGCAATGATTTTCACACCGCGAAGATTAATGCAATATTATCTTTTTTTGTGTCTCATCATTATAGTACCTTTCTTGAATGATGTGAAAAAAGTTCAACTAAGGTAGAAAAAGAGACATGATGCGTACTATTAGTTCTATTTTGAAGTTATATTATGTATATAATGACGAATATACCTCTTGAACCCTGAGGTGTATAAAAGTTAGACTACCTGTTTCAAGACCACACATGTTTGTGAGATCATGTATCATATATTCCGATTATAAGATTGTAAATATCAACTAACCATTTTGATTATTGCTCACAGGATTTGAATCGATCATCAAATGCTTAGAGCTATATGATATAGGTTCTGATGATAGACTCGATCTCTCGATAATAGTCAAACTCAATAAATTGTATCATGCAACATATGAGTCTTCGACTATCTATTTAAAATAACTACCTTATCTGAAAACCTATTGATTGTAGTGAAGCTGTGAGAATATATAGAGTTGTTTAATTGTCGACATTATGCCGTAGCAAATTCATCTACTTAATATGTACGTTTAAGTGGTAGTGAATTAACATATATCTGGTGTATTCTGATATAAAAAACCTCGATATTTGGTACAACTTTCAAAAGTAATCTTAGAAGAATTGATCATAATCACAGTATGAGATGCTGTGAGTAGAGAAATAAAATAAAGGAAAGTAATACTATGCTTAGTTATCTCAATAGTTAGAGACCGACTAGTTAGTATCAATATGACTATAATATTATGGCAATGCGATATAAATTTTAATTGGTATGATTGTTAATTGAAAAAATATTTAACCCTTAGAAGATTATGAAATATAAATTAATTATTTAATCATGCGCTAAGTGATTGATTAATCCTTGGGGACAAATAGTATAACAACCATAATATTAGTTCAACTACTTGAAAAATATGTATCCGTTTGAGGTTGTATACGACAAAGTATGGTAATGAAGTAGCTTTAGAAGTCATTGCATAAATAGTCCGATTAAATTTATCTGATTCTTGAAAAGTATATGAATAGGCTTTAACTTTATCGATTGGTTACACATTGAAAATTGTATCATGGGACTATCTACTTAAATAACTATCTCCTTTAATACTATACTCAATCTAAGTATCCACTTAAGAGTTATCCAACGCCTCAAAATTACAGTATAATATAAAGATTGATAAAACTTCTTATTCTCAGTATGGTAAATATGTACGACTGTGTATGAATGAATGTCTGTGGGAATAAATAATATATGTGTATGTCTTGTTCTTTGTTGAGTGAAATTTGTAACTTGTTATGTACACATATTTGTTAATTGCTTGCTGCATGTTTGTGTATGTCTAGATATGTTATGAATTGCTTGATTCAATAAGGGCAAAAAACTTGTATGAAATTCACGTTCAAGATGGGGCTGAAGGTAAATGAAGTGATCAACCGTTGAAGAGAAGGAGAGTATAGTAAAGTCTTGTACGTGGTAGTAAGGCTCACGCCGGAACAATATTCCTGATCCATGTCACTTTTTCTAACAAAAGTGGAAATAATTACACTATCATCGAAAAGGAGGAAGGTGTTTCACAGCTTGTCTAGACTCAAATAAAAAGTAAAGCCATTGAGAAGGAGAGTGGTTGACGAAGAAGAAGAGCTTTGTCATTGGTCTATGATGATGTACATCATCTTCTTATTCTTTCTTTCTTCTTCTTCTTCTCCTAACCCTTTCTCTCCTCTCAAGTCAATTTATTTCTTTTTGCAAGTGAACGACATTGTACTTTCTGATGAATATGTATCTCCTCTTGGGGATACGTTCGGCCGTTTGCGCTGAACGCGGACCCAAAAAAAAAAAAAAAAAAAAAGGTCATCAAAAACATCAGAAATAAAGATATGTTATGGAAAAACAAAAATCACATAAGATTTGCCTGAGCATTACATCCGAATTCCTTACAAAATTTGAAAGAAAAATAAGATACGGAAAATAAATATTAATAATAAAAATAAATAAAAATAAAAAGAGAATTAAATTTACTGAGTGCGCGAGCACGTTTTCGACAACGCTATCTTTGGTGATTTTTCATTTTTTTTTGGCATAGCTAAATGCCTTGAAGATTTACAGATGTGTACTTCACATAATACAAAACCCACTAAAAAAGTTCAAAAACATAATAAAATTGTTCAGACCTCGAACTAAAGTGGAAACAAAAAGTAAAAAGTGAAAATATACGTGGGCGAGCACGTTTTGACACTGCCATCTTTGGTAATTTTTAATTCTTATTTGGCTTAGCCAAATGACTTAAAAACTTACAGGCATGTACGTCACTTCATAAAGAACTCACAAAAAAAAATCAAAAAAAAATAAAAATTTTTAGGCCCCGAAATAATTTTTGGCGGGGGCCGAACGCAGTCGGGTTCGGACCCGTACGGGACCCCGAACGCCCATATGTACGGAGGTCTGCTCGGGGACCTCCGTACGTAGGGGTTAGTGACCTTGTATATATATATATCTATATCCAGGGTTATCGACGTTCGGGACGGGCCGAACACCCGAACCCGAACGCGCGAACGTATGGGACGCCTTGGGGATGTGTTCGGCCGTTCGAGCTGAACGCGGACTCAAAAAAAAAAAAAAAAAAAAAAAAGACCAAGTCATCAAAAAAATCTGAAAACAAGATATGTTATGGAGAAAAATAAATTAAATAAGATTTGCATAAACATTACATAAGAATTCCTTACCAAATTCGAAATAAAAATAAAATACGGAAAATAAATACTAATTATAAAAATAAATAAAAATAACAAGCGAATTAAATTAAGTGCGTGAGCGAGCATGTTTTCGACACCGCCATCTTTGGCGATTTTTTTAATTTTTTTTTGGCATAGCTAAATGCCCTGAAAATTTACAGATGTCTACTTCATATAATACAAAACCCACTAAAAAAGTTTCATAAAATAATAAAATTGTTAAGACCTCGAACTAAAGTGAAAACAAAATCAAAGTAGACTATCACTCACCCACACCAGATGGAAAACTCTACAGACTGTCGGTTCACACCCCATCACAAGCCAGCAAAACATCCATATATATATATATATATATATATATATATATACTAGGCTACCAGCCGGGCCGCCCAGGTCACCCTATTTTCCCAGACGACCCGACCGTGCAAGGACTAGGGAAGGTCATAGCAGAAAAATAAAATAAAAATGAATCAACAAAATCCGAAAACAAACTATGTTATGCAGATATATAAACTGAACAACTGCTGCCTCAGGGTCACATCGAAATTCTCTACCAAATTTGAAAAAAAAAATAAAGTTGAAAAGTATTTTTATTTTTTATTTTTTTTGGCCCGGTCGGGCAAGTGGTCCTGGGCGACTCTGGTAGCCTAGTGTAATATATATATATATATATATATATATATATATATATATATATATATATATATATATATATATATATATATATATATCGTCGGCACGTTCGTTCATTCTCTCCTCCTCCCCGTCCCCCTTCCTCTCGACGTCGTGTTGATGCTAATCTACGGGGTTCTTTTTCTTATCGACAACCTTCTTTGCCACGCCGACGACGTTCGTCATTCATGCGCCAACCCCGCTAGATCAGAACTACCTTCTTAACTCGAAAAAAACGTACGTACATTATATTCAAATTACCTATAAAAATCAGGTTTTCATAAATCGCTTGTTTTTTTCCGAATAGAACGTACGTTCGAATATAACGTATGTACGTTGTATTCGATTACAACATACGTATGTTGTATTCAAATTTTTAAAACTTTGATTTTTCAAAAAAAAAAAAACAAATCTGAAAAAAATAAAATGTTATACAACAATGCAATACAAACAACGTTTGCCAGAGGGTCTTATTGAAATTCATGAGAACATTGGAGAAAAAATTAAAAACGAGGATGAAAATATTTTTTACTGATTTTTCTAGAATTTTGATTAAAAAACAACTTCAGTAAAAAATTCAGAAACAAAGTATGTTGTACAACATTGCAATGCAAACAACTTTTACCTGAGGGTCTTTGGGAGATTCCCAACCAAATTTGAAATAAAAATAAAAACAATGGCAGTACTACAGACTTATGAAAAGTTGTACCTGTTACGATCCTGGTTATTCCCAAAGTGCAAATTCACAATGAAAGACAATGCCACCCAATTGCGAAAGAAATGAAAGCACTTACAAAGAGATAGAGACCAGAGAAGAGGAAAAGAAGAAGAAGCCAATCCTTCCACACCGCAAATGAGGAGGAACTACTTGCTCCTCCCGAGGATATAGCGGCCTACTGGTCTCTTGGGCGGTGACTTCCAAGGTCGAGCGGCCTCCCAGAAACCGGTACCTCCTCCCTTTCGGAGGGAAACATCATTGCAGGCTCTTCTATCCTCTGGACAGGCCCTGGACGCGGGCTACTTGGACAGGTACCGGACTACCTCTAGCCTGCCGCTACCGTGCCTCTAAAAATGCCAACTTTTTGTCTTCTTCTGCTCAGCCTCCAGTACCTGACACTTCTACCACTACTTGAGTGGTATTGGCCTACCTTCTACTTGAGTGTTTTTCCCCTCTGCTCTCTGTGTTGCGGGCCTACCCCCACTACTCGAGTGTTTTTCCGGCTGCAACCCTCAAAGTAACGGCCACAGGTAAGTACCGGCGTTGCGGGGTCTTTCAACCAACAAGTACCCTTGTGGGTCACACACACACTCAGCAGACAAGCACTCAGACAGGCATGCAAACCAGCAGGCACGCATATACACGAACGCCCGAACCCGAACGCCCGAACGTACGGGACCCCTTCGAGAGGCGTTCGGCCGTTCGAGCTAAACACGGAAAAAAAAAAAAAAAAAAAAAAAAACCTTTCAATCAATTATAAAAAACAACTATGTTATGGAGAAAATTAAACTGAACAACATTTGCCTGGGCACTACATCAAAATTCTTTACCAAATTTGAATTAAAAATCCAATACAGAAAATAAACAGTTTGAAGAAAAAAAATAAAAAATAAAAAGAGAATTAAAATGAGTGAGTGTGTCAGCACCTTTTCGACACCGCCATCTTTGCCGATTTTTATTTTTTGTTTCGCATTGACAAATGCCCTGAAAATTTACAGATAAGTATTTTACATAATCGATAACTCATTAAAAAGTTTTCAAAAAATAATAAAATTTTTTAGGCCTCGAAATAAAGTGAAAAAAAAAAGTTAAAAGTGAAAAAAAAACAAAATAGTGAGTGGGCGAGCACGTTTTGACACCCTCATTTTTGACGATGTTTGATGTTTTTTTGGCTTAGCAGAATGACTTCAAAATTTATAGGCGTGTAGGTGACATCATAGACAACTCACAAAAAAAATTTCAGAAAACAAAACTTATTTTTAGTTCCCGAAATATTTTTTGGCGGGGGCCGAACCTGGAGGTGTTCGGCCCCCGAATGAGACCCCGAACGCCCGAACGTTCGGGGGCCAGCCCGGGGGCCACCGAACGTTCGGTCAGGTAACCCTGTATGTAACCTTGTATATATATATATATATATATATATATATATATACACAGGGTTACCGGCGTTCGGGACGGGCCGAGTGCCCGAACCCGAACGCCTGAACGTACGGGACCTGTTCGTTAGGCGTTCGGCCGTTCGAGCCAAACGCGGACAAAAAAAAAAAACAAAACAAAAAAAAAACGAAAGTTTTTAAAAAATTACGAAAAAGAAATATGTTATGGAGAAAAATAAACTAAACAACATTTGCCCGGGCACTACGTCCAAATTATTTACCAAATTTAAGTTCAAAATCAAATACAGAAAATTAACACTATGATAAAAATAAGAAAAAATAAAAAGAGAATTAAAATGAGTGAGTGTGCCAGCACCTTTTCGACACCGCTATCTTTGCCGATTTTTTATTATTTTTTAACATTGACAAATGCCCTAAAAATTTACAGATATGTAGTTTGCATAATCAATAACTCATTAAAAAGTTTTCAAAAAAGAATAATTTTTCTTAGGCCCTGAAATAAACTGAAACAAAAAGTTAAAAATGAAAAAAAAACAAAATAGTGATTGGGCGAGCACGTTTTGACACCCCCATCTTTGACGATTTTGAATGTTTTTTTGGATAAGCAGAATGGCTTCAAACATTTATTGGTGTGTAGATTACATCATAGAGAACTCACAAAAACAAAATCAGAAAAAAAAAACTTATTTTTAGGCCCCGGAATGTTTTTTGGCGGGGGCCGAAGCTGGAGGTGTTCGGCCCCCAAACGGGACCCCGAACGCCCGAACGTTCGGGGGCCAGCCCGGGCCCCCCCGAACGTTTGGTCAGGTAACCCTGTATATATATATATATATATATATATATCGTCACAAACAGAATTGCACGGTAAACCGCAGGCAGAGAGAGAGAAGAGGACAACAAACGAGGGGCTGTGACAAGCTGTTTCGTCGCAGTTTCACCGACTCATCAGGAGGCTGAACCCTTATCAGTCTGCAGAATCCCCTCACTGATTACACTGTACATGATAATCTACCTTAACCAAAATCAAAGTAGACTATCACTCACCCACACCAGATGGAAAACTCTACAGACTGTCA
>BFEA01000318.1:983115-995909 GCA_003427395.1 Chara braunii | reverse complement strand
GAGAAGAGGACAACAAACGAGGGGCTGTGACAAACTTTTTCGTCGGAGTTTCACCGACTCATCAGGAGGCTGAGCCCTCAACAGTCTACAGAATCCCCTCACTGATTACACTGTAAATGATAATTTACCTTAACCAAAATCAAAGTAGACTATCACTCACCCACACCAGATGGAAAACTCTACAGACTGTCGGTTCACACCCCATCACAAACCAGCAAAACATCCATGAAACAAAGAAAGGTCAGTCACAGCCAAAAAATACACTCCAGACACGCCGCTGGCACTAGAGGCACAGCATGGCCGCCTAGTAACGGCCCTAACCACTGCCGCTCGACGTGACCGGAAAAAACCGTCACAGGAAGCTAGCGAAGTCGTAGTATATATCGTCACAAACAGAACTGCCCGGTAAACCATAGGCAGAGAGAGAGAAGAGGACAACAAACGAGGGGTTGTGACAAACTGTTTTGTTAGAGTTTCACCGACTTTTCAAGAGGCAAAACCCTCAACAGTCTGCAGAATCCCCTCACTGATATATATATATATATATATATATATATATTTATATATATATATATATATATATATATATACTAGGCTACCAGCCGGGCCGCACAGGCCACCCTATTTTTCCGGACGACCCGACCGTGCAAGGACTAGGGAAGGTTATAGCAGAAAAAACAAACAAACACGAATCAACAAAATCCGAAAAAAAACTATGTTATGCAGGTATATAAACTGAACAACTGTTGCCTCAGGGTCACATCGAAATTCTTCACCAAATTTAAAACAAAAAATAAAGTTGAAAAGTATTTTTATTTTTTATTTTTTTTGGCCCGGTCGGGCAAGTGGTTCCGGGCGGCTTTGGTAGCCTAGTGTAATATATATATATATATATATATATATATATATATATCGTCGGCACATTCGTTCATTCTCTCTTCCTCCCCGTCCCCCTTTCTCTCGACGTCGTGTTGATGCTTATCTACGGGGTTCTTTTTCTTATCGACAACCTTCTCTGCCACGTCGACGACGTTCGTCATTCATGCGCCGACCCCGCCAGATCAGAACTACCTTCTTAACCCAAAAAAAATGTACGTACGTTATATTCGAATTACCTATGAAAATCAGGTTTTCATAAATCGCTTGTTTTTCCCCGAATAGAACGTATGTTCGAATATAACGTATGTACGTTGTATTCGAATACAACGTACGTATGTTGTATTCAAATTTTTGGAACTTTCATTTTTCAAAAAAAAAAAAACAAATCCGAAAAAAATA
Organism: Chara braunii; assembly: GCA_003427395.1. Taxonomy (NCBI): domain Eukaryota; kingdom Viridiplantae; phylum Streptophyta; class Charophyceae; order Charales; family Characeae; genus Chara; species Chara braunii. Next base: position 994,631 of record BFEA01000318.1, on the reverse strand, counting down.
AAATATTATACAACAATGCAATACAAATAACGTTTGCCTGAGGGTCTTATTGAAATTCATGAGAACATTCGAGAAAAAAATAAAAACGAGGATGAAAATATTTTTTACTGATTTTTTTAGAATTTTGATTAAAAAACAACTTCAGTAAAAAATCCAAAAACAAAGTATGTTGTACAACATTGCAATGCAAACAACTTTTACCCGAGGGTCTTGGGAAGATTCCCAACCAAATTTGAGATAAAAATAAAAACAATGGCAGTACTACAGACTTCTGAAAAGTTGTACCTGTTACGATCCTGGTCATTCCCAAAGTGCAAATTCACAATGAAAGACAATGCCACCCAATTGCGAAAGAAATAAAGCACTTACAAAGAGATGGAGACCCGCGAAGAGGGAAAGAAGAAGAAGCCAATCCTCGCACACCGCAAATGAGGAGGAGCTACTCGCTCCTCCCGAAGATATAGCGGCCTACTGACCTCTTGGGTGGTGACTTCCTAGGCCGAGCGGCCTCCCAGCAACCGGTACCTCCTCCCTTTCGGAGGGAAACATCATTGCAGGCTGTGCTATCCTTTGGATAGGCCCTAGACCCGGGCTACTTTGACAGGTACCGGCCTACCTCTAGCCTGCCACTACCGGGCCTCTAAAAATGCCAACTTTTTGTCTTCTTCTGCTCGGCCTCCAGTACCTGACGCTTCTACCACTACTTGAGTGGTATTGGCCTACCTGCTACTTGAGTGTTTTTCGCCTCTGCTCTCTGTGTTGCGGGCCTACCCCCACTACTCGAGTGTTTTTCCCGCTGCAACCCTTCAAGTAACGGCCACAGGTAAGTACCGGCGCTGCGGGGCCTTTCAACCAACAAGTACCCTTGTGGGTCACACACACACTCAGCCGACAAGCACTCAGACAGGCATGCAAACCAGCAGACACACATATACACACAGACATGGAAATCACAACAGAATGTGGGAATCTCAGCAAGGCATTCGTTCCAGCGGCAAATCCCAGAAATCAGCAGTATTCTCAGTTTGTGTTTTTGGTTGGTCATTACACTACCCTCCTCTCAAGAGCGAGGTCCCTTCGAGCGAGTAACTCATTCAGAGTCGGCACAAAATGCATCGTAGGCGTAAATCAGAAAGAGGGATTTAGTGAGATCGTGAGGACTGAGTTTTGCAGAAAACTTAGCAGTCTGTCCATCGGCGATCCGTCGTTCACAGGCGTTAACCACTCGTGGAGCATTCTTTAGCAGCTCTGTCCGATCAATCCAGAAAAACTCGTTCAACGGTGTCGGCGCGAATACCCTTACAAGGGTATCCACCCTAGTTTTTTCATGCGACAAAAAATAGCTTGGGTTGGAATTTAAGTGTTCCGCGTGAGGCACGACAAAGTCTGTGGTTTACATTGATTGGGTGGTTGACTATAATAGAGAATGCGTGGGCGTGCAGGTTTAAGGCGCGCGGGATTTTTTTTCTGTTGTTGATCATAAAGTGGGCGCGGACATCGGTCGTTTTGTTAATGATATTACTAATAGTTATTTATTTTTGATTAAGCAGGACTTGAGGATATTTTTCTCTGGTTGGTACGGTTGATTGGAGTATGCGTGCGTACGAAGGACGACCTCGACGGTGGCGACGATGGCGACAGTGTGGCTGCGGTAGGTCTTGGCACATGGAGTAGCGCGAGTGGCAACCGTGGTACAACTTGGTAAGTCGGCGCAGACGCTGGGCGGCCGCGCGCACGGTTGTAGGCTGAGATGAGGCTCAGGCCCGTTTCCCTGGCCCTGAGCGCAGCTCCGTACTGCCTTATATGGCACTCCGCAGATATTAGTCTTAGGCTTGGGCTTAGCCCTATGGGTTATGATATTGGGCTGACATGGCGGAGGCTCAGGGATCGAGGCCAGCGGGCGTTGGCGCTGCAGCATCAGAGCGGTGAGGAGCGAGACCTGAGGGGTTGAGGGCCCTGCTGGGCTATCCCCCTTGGTTTTGTTTACGGGCGCGGCAGGCGGGCCCAATCTGTGGGGTTGGTAAGGTGCCAGCAGCCTCGCGGTTCCTCGACGTACTTTTATTTTATTTTATTTCCCCTGGCTTAGTAGGTGGTGGGGACCAACAGTCCGCGAGTTCAATCAGGTGGTGAGTGGGTTAGGGGTTATCTTGATCCGTATGGGAGGAGATGCACACGAGTGAGCCAGTAGGGGAATGGAGGATCGTGTGGTAGTGTTGAAGCGAGAAGAGATGACGGGTAGGAGTTAGACAGTAGGAGTTGGACGGTTCAGCGAATCGTATAGAGAAACCGGAATTCCCAGGCGGTAAGTAGATCGTGGGTTACGACGAGAATGGATGGCGTGTGGGAGAAGCAGTTCCTTTTAAGTTGAATGAGTATCTCTGTGTTTGCAGGGGAGATTTATCCCGACTATTGGAAGGGTTGTGTGGGAAGGAAGATTCGCCTTTTGAGTCGAGCCTATGAGCGCAGCGCACTGACGACTGAGCTCGAGTGAGCAGAGGAGGAGATAAATGAACTGTAAAAAAGAGAGAGAGAGGGTCGTACAGAAGAGAGAAGGGGAAGACCTACTAGCTGACTACGGAGTGTGTTCTCCTATAAGCTCACGAGACGAGCTAATCATCTCCGGCTGTGTAATCGGAAGAGAGGCAGACGGGGCGACGCGGAGTGGATCGGAAGTCGGGCTAATGTGCCAATCTGTGTGCTGACCAAATACGGGCCCTACTGTTGACACGAAGGTTAGGTCTGTTGGCACAGTAAAGTGTCACTAACTCTGCAGGGACGACCCTGTTAGTAACTGATTATTGTTGCTGGCTCTCGAGGGAGATTGTGTTCCTACACCAAATTGCAAGGGCTGCAGGACCCGGTCGTTGACCAGTATGATACCCATCCCATTGGCGTAGGCTTAGCCTTTTGCTGGTGCGTTGCCCGTGTTGCCGTACGGAGAAGCGAGGCGGATCTACCTGTTCAGCTGGTACACTGCGTATTCTGGTGTACCTAGTGGTGAGGAGTGACCAACAGGGTTCGAAGATTCACTTGTTGATGGATATGTTGGTTACCCCACCAAGCGACGTAGCGGGGCCCGACTAGGAGCGGGGTGCTTACTAAGGCTTAGTGAGGACTACATAACCGGTATCTGTGCGGACTCCGACTGCTGCATGATCAGCCAGACCACGTTTCTGCTCCATTGCGGAGAATGAGAGGACGGTGACTTCGATCCATGACCTGTGTATGGGCTGCGGTCAGGACGTTTCAAATCTCGAGTTTGCGAAAAGAATTGAGATGGTTAAATAAGGGATTATTGTTGCGGATTGGCGAGTCATCTGGAGGTCAACGGTCGGCAATTTGGATTTAAGCTAGTCAACGATCGGACGATTTGGATGCCATTGCGGGGCCCTCAGGCGCATGAAGGTTACAAGACCCTCTCTTGTGAGTCTGAGAGCACCTTTCTTATATCTGAGAGTCTAAAGCTTCGTCTTTCTACCCTTCTTACTCTTTGTCTAGTCTCGATCTGAGAGGAAGGCGGCAGGCGGGATTGCAACCCGTAGGACCGCATCAAGACTCTGTGGGGAGTCAACCCACCGATTGCGGGAGCTCTGGCAGAGCTCAGGAGTAGCTTTGGAGGCAGGGAACTGACAGGTAACCATTGCTTCTCGCTATAGACCCAGAATATAGCCCCTATATGCATTTCTCATTGCATCTCTGACTGAGTATATGATGTGCAGCCTTACTTTGACTTTTGTTTGACTTTCAGGACGCTGAATCAGACTAAGTAAAGGAATGTCTGCTCAATTTCAGTTTCAACTCTGTTGATTGTGTGAAATCAGACTGTTAAAAGGAACTGCATCTGGGAAAGGCAGGATGGAGGGCTCAATTGCATGAGGTTTGACTGGGTCATTGAGGCTGGGAGGTCCCCATAAGTTTGGGGAGACCCAGTGCTTTGTTTATCTTGGATTGCATGGAGCGTCAGACCCTTCTATAAGTTTAGGGGATCTGATTGCTCATGAAGGGTCAGACTGTTCTATAAGTTTAGGTGACCTGACTGCTCTGACTTGCGAGGGCTGATTGTGCATGATTTTCAAGGACTCGGGGCATTCAATAAGTTTTGGTACCTTGGACTGCCTTGTTTTCATTAGGGTTTTATCTATTTCTTTGGTTTCTGAACGAGGAGGTCTGAGTTGTTCTATAAGTTTAGGTGGCTCAACCTCTTCCTGCTTTTATTCTGAAGAAATAATCTTGGCAAAGGGCAGACCCTTCTGTAAGTTCAGGGGATGTGACTCAATGCCACGCACATGATGGTTCAGAAAAGAAATGAAATTGACTGAGAGTTGGACCCTTCTGTAAGTTCAGGGGGTCTGGCTCAAAGCCTCGCACATGCTAGAACTCAATGGTTACAACTTGACTATACTTTACTATTATTTTATTTAAGAACGAGATAATCAGACTGTTTTATAAGTTTAGGTGGTCTGACTATAGCCTATCACAACTTGAAGAGAGTATAATTAAGAATAAAATTAATGGTAAGTTGGGGCAGGCTGAACTTAAGTTAGTTCAGTCCTATGCAACCTTAGAAGACAAAGGGACGACAAGTATATATAACTTGGATATCTTAAACAATTCAGGGCGACTAGAATGACCTAGTTATATGCCCAAAAAAGAGAGAAGTAGTTGTGCCCTCTGTTTTGTGTATACTTCTCGGCTAAGTTAGACACATTTCATAAGTTTGGGTGACCTGACCTTATGCCTCATGTAAGCTGGGTATAAAGGGTTAAGTTATCAAGGGATTATGAACTATTGTTTGTCCAGAATGAACTTGGGATGGTGAGAGTACTTACCTTTGTGGTTTGGCCTGCATGTGACTGAGTGAGGCTACTACTTAGTCTGAGTTTCAGTTTGGTAGGTAGTTGCTTTAGTCGCTCGCCACATGCTAGAGCTATAGGAGTTAGTTTCAATTCCTGCATTTTCTGAGCGAAGTTTTTTTACTTAGATCAATTCTCGCATTTTCTGGGATCAATTTTGTACTTGGCTTTGTATAAATCTTGGCAAGCTACTTTCTCTATGGGAAGCGCTGCCGAAATTTCTACAAATCCAAGAAGTTAGTCAATTGTTGACTTGTCAAAAGTTTAACTTGTCTTTTCTTTATATCTGACCCAATAAAAATCTGGAAAGTCTCCTTTTCTAAAGGGAGTGCTGCCCAAAGTTTTGCTAGATCAGGGAGTTAGACAAAATTGGACTCTGAGAAGTTAAAGTTACTTTCAAATTCTGAACTTAGCCTTGTATAAATTTTGAAATAACACTTTTCTGCAAAACTAAGGAGTTAGTTAAATCTTGTCTAAGTTGAACTCAAGTTGTCTTCTGAATTCATATCTGACTTAGTACAAATCTGGGACAAAATTTGACTTTCCAGGGTTAAAAATTATTTTTTTGCTTTCATATTTGGACTTGTATAAATTCTGAAAAGGCACTTTTCCTACAGGAAGCGCTGCCGAACTTTTCTTAGTTTAAAGGAGATAGATTATATTTTGATAGGTGGCGATTCTGGTAGGCCATTCTTAATAGGGGAAATTTTGCCATGAGTCTACCTTTCTTTGGGCACTTGCTTAGAGCTAGGCCTAGATATAGTTAACTAGGATGATTTGGGTAAGATAATGATATGAAGTTTGTTATCCATGGACTTATAGGTTTAGCCTGAGGCATTGACCTGCCATGTGTTACAGGTCCTCTTGATCGTTTGGTTCAAGCTCAGGATTCGATTCATCTTGATCCCTTGAGGATCGTCTTCTGTTATCACTGATAACAGGCCGATTGACGATTCGTCAGTTTACGATTCAACTCCAATTCGCTCCTGCCACTTAACCTAAAGGCTTGAACTGTTTTGTTGTGTTTTCACCCGGACTTTATTGAATGGTTATCCAACAAAAGTACCGAGTACTTATTTGAGAGTTGCACGAGTGAGGCTTGTATGGCTAAAGCGAGGGGTATGAGTGCAAGGAATGGTTAAAGTTGACCCCGTGTAGTGCGTGGACTTCTGGATGAATCTTTGATATGATTGCATGTGCGTTTGTGGTTCAGACTCTAGATGTGATTTCCTGCGATTACATGCATATATGGTTGAGAGGAGCCCCACTGTGACTGTGAGAAATGATTGTCCTATATAATTAACCCTCATATATTTACGAGTAAACTGAGTATTTGAGAGACATGCTGTATTTTGTGCATAAGGGTTAATCGGATTATGACTTGAGAGAAAAGAGAGACCTTCTGTTATCCTTTGCTTTTTGGAGTTTGTATGGTTGGACGTTGTAGTCCGTGGCAACCGTCAAAGTCAAACCCCTTGACTTCCGCTCAGGCCTGGGATAGGACTCATCCCCAGGGCCGTAAGAGGCGACTGCCACCACAGGTACGGACCTATGTACCACCCGCTCTGCACAGGGTGCAGAAGAGGGTGTGTGATCTTCAACCGCGCATGGTGGTTGTCCAACGTCGAGAGATTAACCCTCAGAGTGTGTGTCAGCCGACACTTGAGTGTCAAACGCGACCCTCGAGATTAGCGAGGACCGCTTGAGTATGGGTACTACATGGTACGCCATCATTGCGACTGCTTGCGTACGCTTACATTGCGAGTCGATATGAGTTGGCCCTGCGTCGGCGCGGTCTTGTATTAAGTCTTGCGCGTGACGCCTATTCGATTTCCACGTCGAAAAGTTATGGGATGACTACTGAGGGACTAGGAGCGTTGTCCTGTTGTTTGCGTTGTGTCGTTTCGTGTGTACGTGTGTGTGTTGTCGGTTTGTGTTCGTTAAAGTGGTGTGCGCGTTGTGTGTGGGATGCGTCCTAGTCGACCGATGCTGAGTCGCGCTTAGGACCTCAACCCCCCAAGATGTCGGTTCGCGTGCGGGTCCAACAGAGGCGTAATGCCGCGCGTACCCCCTTTGCTACAGCGAACGAGAAACGCCCTCGACTGGTCCACCTCTGCGATTGCAACTGATTAGCTTTCGTACTGTGGACTGGTAGCTCGGCGGGGATACGCCCACCGAAGGGAGGTGACAGCTCCCGTAAGGTGGAGGTAAGTCGTGCCTCGCGTAGGCCCTATCCTGTCGTAGGGGCTCCCGAGAGGCATGGCTGGCGCACTCAGCCGGAGCGGCTTGCGGAAGCTCCATGAATATTGCGACGAAGGATTTAAAACCAACTCATGCGTGACGCGGCCGGGAGGGTCCCGCGCTGCTTCGTGCGGTGCCGGACCGATGCGCTCGAAAGGTGGCGCCGTTGCCAGGGATAACGGTTGCCTACCGTTGTCCCTGGTGAAACGACATCTGGGTATTGGAAGTGAGAAAATAGGCAAATGAGAAGTTTTTGTTAGACTGTATGAGCGATTTGGTAATATTATGATTATCATTGGAGATGTTGCAAGACTGAGAAGTCCTTAAAGATCGAGCCTAGGTTTGAGGTAGGATGATGACTCAGGCGAAATGACCACTTCTGTTTCATTGATTGGTTTAGACGGAGCGGTTGATTACAGACGATATTGGATAAGGCATGAAGTGAGGGTAGATTGTGTGACTTGGTTTTGATCGAGACGACTGGGTTTTGATTAACGTGGTACGAGTGGCTCAAGAGTGATAAGTGTTTTCATTATGTGTTCACGAGCCCTGACTGGCATAATGATAGCTGAATTTGATGACCTTTTTGATCAGATGGCCGGCAGATTTGGGCGGTGCTTTGCGTGCTTGACATGGCTAAGGTTAAGCATGACTATTGTGAGAGCTAACCCTATGGTGTACCTTTTTTGACTGCTATGAGAGTCATCTGAGTGATTGGGAAAGCATCGTAATACGGTTCCATCAGAATGGAACTAAGGATGAGTGAGATAACATTCCTCTGTCAAGAGTTGAAAGTATAGACTCTCTCCTAAGTGTCAGGTTAGGAGTCGTCTCGGCGCTTTGAGGAACGATGGGGTAAGGAAAGCTGAAAGTTATTATGAGTATGGACTGAGATGTTTGAGTCTGGGTCTTAAGTGGTGGATCAATCTATATAATCATGGAAGATAATAGATATGCATGACGTCCTCTCTACAAAAGTGGTATCTGACCCTAGAGGGAGTCAGAATGAGAGTAAAGGGGCTAACAATTAAGTCATCCCGTTTACTTTCGCTAGGACGAGAGGATGTAGGTAATGTTAGACCTCCACTTGTACCTTTTTAGGTTTGGGCCATCCACTTGAATCCATATGGAATTTGAACTAAGGACTTGAGGCTATTTTTTCCGTAGGTTTTCTTCTGAGTTATATGTTAAATTTATTCATATATGTCAGATTCTATTGTGAATAAGCCTGTTTTGTGTCTATCTATGTGAGGCTATATGCTTGATGTCGTTTTGCTTGATGGTTATCCCTTTGGTGATATTCGCATAAGTTATTTATCGGAAGTATTGGTCTGAACCTATCAATCTGCAACGATTTATACGAGTGTCTCAAATCCAAATATCGATTTATGACTGGCTGATGAGGTTATTTGTTTGGATTGCTCTTAAAAAATGGGTAGAGATGTTGCAAAGAATCCACGTCTGATGCGGATTCAGAAGTGAATGGAGTGACCGCTTCCTTGGGGTAAGATATTGTCTCATGGAGTGGTCGATGTGTAAGGTCTGCCGTAAGGAAGGTGACAATCCTATGTTATTATTTTCCTGAAAGATAGCTTTGAAGAAGTCATATATTGTCTTGTAAGTAGTAGTGAGACCCACGTCAGAACTATGTTCCTGATCCATAGTGGGGTGTTATTGTTGTATCTCTTGTGATAAAATAACTACATTACTACTGAAAATGAGAAAATTGTTTGAGCCTTGTAAGACTTTGATCTATGAGGGAAACAGTTACTACGTGCCGCAAAAAAGTAGGGGGTGAATCCCTAACTTTCTTTGTGACAAGTGGGTTCACCAGCACAGGACGAGATGGTACATCCCGAAGCGTGTATGGTGAGGTTGTTTACTTTGTCGGCAGAGGTCTGCAAGGAACGAGTGCTAGAATCGGAGGGAGCAGCAGTTGGGCTTGATCCTTGAGCGGGGCTAAGGGGTTTAAGATATTATCCATTTTAAAAAGGATTACACTACCCCTCGCCACAATATACTTCTGTTAAAGTTGGGGAGTAAAAGTGTGATATTCTTGTTATTATTATGTCTAAGAATGTTATTGGTTGGCAATTATATCCTTAATCATGACATATCTATCATATGATGTACCTGATGATGTAAGCTTATCATTGTGAGATAGTTGTATATGTTTCTGGTAATTGACTATTCTCAGTATGATGCATTTGATTTTCATGAGCATTACTGTTTTGCCAACTGCTAAGGTGATACATCATTTTCCAAGAGTTATTATTATTATAAAATATTTTTGATATCTGTGAATGAACAATTATTATGATATATTACCACTATAAGTTTTTTAAGTGGGATGGTCATAAATACCGGGAAGAATGAACTTAGTAAAAAATTACTTGAGGCTAAGACTTTAGTAGTTGAGAACGTAGGAGTCGATGTCAGCATGATAACGGAAGGCGTATGCTGGACGTTTGTCTGTGATGGGCAGAACCCAGACGGAGCTAAGGCAACTAAGGATGTTTTATGCTAGAGAAGATCCCAATATGGCCTTGCCAGCTGAAAGGGACGGCGGACTCGAGATGTCCTTGCCAATACGAGTTAGAGAGGGGGATATATTTCTTCTTGGTGGGGCGTGCAAATGGATATGGGTATCTTCGTCTGGGTTGAGTCCGGTTTTAATGATGATCAGGATTGTGCGATCGTGAGGGTGACCCTATACGCTCCGTCATCATTCTGGGTCGAGCATGGGATTGAGTTGGCACTTGGGCACGGGAGCCTGCTTGCTAGGCCCTTGAGGGTAGCCGAGGCAACTGCAACTAAATGGGCGAGGGAACCGTCCCTTGATGGAGAAGAGCAAGTGCTAACCCATATAGAGGTCAAGTGCGCTGGAGACTTCGGCCTTCCATCTGCTCCGCTACGAGTAATCCTGTCTGAGTTTCTGATAGAGAAGACCTTTGGTGGGCAGGCGAGGGTAGAGGTAGCAGCTGAAGCGGCTTTGACGGCACGAGGATGAGAATATGGGCGTTATTCATGCGAATTGGTATATGGTTTGTATTTGGACCTGAAGTTTTCGCCCCCTAGCCAGTGGCTTAGGAGCATGACCAACGTAGTTGACGTATATGCCAGTACTCATGATCTAGATGAAGCGGATGAGGACTGGGAGGAGATTCGGGCAGCAATAGGCCGATAGGGAATGCCTTCTCTTTCCATTAAATGTGCCCCTTTTGACTTGGCTGTGGTCGTCTCTCTACCCATTGCCGCAGTTATAAAGGTAAGTGTCAGGGTAACTAGGGGTTCAGGCCTGACTGCATGAGTAAAAGGGTAAACAACGTGATTTAAGTGTTAGCAGTTTGCCTTTGTCTACTTGAGCTTACTTGAATCGCTTTTGATGATCTACTGTCCGCTATGCGTATCAGGCTGTTGTCAGCATCATGGCAGAAGAAAGCGGCTTCGTCAGAATCCTGCTTTGGAGAAATTCGTGCTTCATGAAGGTGCTGCTGCACGAAACGTTGCAAGAGTCAATGCCCCCAGATCTCCGTGCCCTGTTGTTCCAAGGAAGGAACTTGTCTAGCTTGCTGCGTGACTTTCAGGGTTTTAGCCTCATGAAGATGTGGGACAAGAAAAATACACATTTCGTAAAAAATGAACTTTTTGTCAAAAAGTGAACTATTTCGACTGTGAATAAACACTCAGTCCATGGCCCAATAGGGCATCATGCGACACTTTAAATGGTCAGTATATGAGGTGTTGACATGACAAATGTTGCGGTGGGGCGTTTCGAGTCGTTATTAAATGCGAATTAACACAGTGTAAAAAAGGGCAGGGGCTCTTTGTATGACAACTTGACAATGTTGTCCTGGCTTAGTGTTGCTGTGACAGACAGTACACGATTCAAAAGGGCATCGTGTTGGGTATGTGGTGCCTGTTTTCCATAAAAGGTCAGGGGTCCAGCGCCCGACACCTTGCAAGTTGATGGACTGAACCTGCCAACTGTGGTCGGGCGGAACACCCAGCCTGGTGCACGACATTTGGCAAGTTGAACCCGCAACTCGTCAGTACCCCTGCAACAATTGTATCCACCATTTATCTTTCCGGAATGACCTCCTTCTCCGGTTGACAAATAGTAGTTGAACAGTGTCACCGACTGATTCGGGAGTTAGTGGTGTTCGACAGAGCACCTTAAGGAAGTGGCAAACAGTCGTTCGCTCTCGATGCCTATTGCCAGTTGCACTATTAGGGGGCCTTGATGCTGGTTCCTGATCTGTTTGGCGATCGAGCAACTTGAAGAAGTGTGAAGGAGTCATTGGTTGTCTGTGTGGATTGTCATTAACACTCTTAGGAAATCTTGATGCGAGATCTGATTCCGGGTAGAGAGAGAGAGAGAGAGAGAGAGAGAGAGAGAGAGAGAGAGAGAGAGAGAGAGAG
>BFEA01000318.1:954763-977208 GCA_003427395.1 Chara braunii | reverse complement strand
AGAGAGAGAGAGAGAGAGAGAGAGAGAGAGAGAGAGAGAGAGAGAGAGAGAGAGAGAGAGAGAGAGACTCTAGTTGAACAGCATTCGACAGAGAACCGTAAGGAAGTGTCAAACAACACTACATGTATGCCAGGCCGAGCACCCACGGGCACGTATACAAGCAATGAAAGTGACCACGAACCCTCTGCATCGGTTTAAATGACCACCTTCAAGAAGTGCCAAACAGTCGGCGATCTCAGGTCTCTAGTGCTAAAAGCATTCTTGGGGGACCTTGCGGCAGAACTGCTTGGCGTAGCACTAGATGCTCACCAAACAGTTTTGGATGTCAATCGTATGGACACATCATATGATGCTTACCAGCAAGCAGCGGCTGATTGCAGGACCTTCTATCTGGTGTGGATCTTTGAGAGCAGATTTGACACAATCCACCGTTAGATCCATTCCGGCGAGGGGGACCTGCCATTCTGCCGTTGTTTATTGTACTCATCACGTGGGAATGGATGACGTGAGGAACCGACAATGAACATTCTTAGGGGACTTTGCGACCATGTTTGGAACTTATTGGCGTAGCACTAGATGCTCACCACGCAGTTCTGGATGTCGGTTATATCGACACATCATATGATGCCTTACCAGCAAACTGTGGTCGGATCCCGACCCCCATCCCCGGTGTGGATCTATGAGAGCAGATTTGACGCAATCCACCGTTAGATCCACATCGGAGAGGCGGACATCCTGCCGCTGTTCGGTGTAGTCATCATGAGGGAGTCGACATCGCAAGAACCCGACGATGTTCCAATTGGGACGTGCTCTTGTTTCGTGATGTGCAGGTGCTTACCGGCGGTTCGTTTGTGGAAGTCGGGAGAGAAGGAGAGAGGGAAACATTTGCAGGTTGTCTGTTGTTTTCGTAAAGGTCAAGTTGAAGCAAAGTGCGATGCGTTCATTCAAGTGCGAATGAACTCGCACTTAGATGGAGGGTGCAGTTGAAGCAAAGGAGAGAGGGAAACAGTTGCAGGGTGCTCGTCGTTCACACCAGAAGTGAGAATGAACTCGCACTTAGATGGAGAAGCAGGTGCGCACATCATAAGCGCGATGATTTAATATGAACGTTGGCTTGTCATTTGCATATTACCCGGTGAAAATGCCATCAAATTTTTGTGTGGAGAAGATACATATCCATTCCTATAAGTAACTCTTGTCATCACCTTCAAGTTGCCTAGTGTTTTTCTAAAAGGTGAAGTTGCACACCACAAGGAAAGTTTCCAGAAATAATTCAATGCAAAAAAATCATTCAATGGCAAATTGTAAAGTACACAGAGACGTTTTAAAAAACAAATCAATACAAAATTGCAAAGTACACAGAAGCTTTCCAAAATTCACAAAGTACATGGAGCCTTTCCAAAAATCATTCAAGGATACGTTCTAAGGCACATGCAGGTATTCCAAAAATCATTCCAGACCACGTAGTATAGTCTACATAACATGCCCTTATCTACAAAAGACGCTTCCGTACAGTCTAATATCACTCCCCCTCTTCGCCACAAGCCGAAAAGTCCTGCATTACACATGAAACAAACCCTACCACTAATACGAACATGTCGAAGACCTACACGAAAGTTGATTCAAGTCGAAGACCTACACGAACGCTGATTCGTGCTGAACAAAATTGCAAAGTACACAGAAGCTTTCCAAAATTCACAAAGTACATGGAGCCTTTCCAAAAATCATTGAAGTACACGTTCTAAGGCACATGTAGGCATTCCAAAAATCATCCTTTCCAAAAATCATTGAAGTACACGTTCTAAGGCACATGTAGGCATTCCAAAAATCATTTCAGCCCACGTCGTATACTCTACATGACATGCCTTTTTTTACAGAAGACGGTTCCGTACAATCTATATCACTCCCCCTCTTCGCCACAAGCCGAAAAGTCCTGCATTACACATGAAACAAACCCTATCTCTAATACAAACATGTCGAAGACCTACACGAACGCTGATTCGAGCCGAAGACCAACACGAATGCTAATTCGTGCCGAAGTCCTGCATTAGACAAAAGGTCATCCGAACCCGACACGATGTTCACCTGTCTACACAAGTCCCAGATAGAAGCTCATCCAAGCCCGACATGATATCCACAACGTGATAGGGTCAGACCCACTGCAAAAGGAGTGAGGTGATAAATGGGAGTCTATTCGCATATAGAATCCGAATACCCTGAGACGATGAGTATCTTCGTAGCATGCGTCGGGAGAAAAGAGTTAGTATGATCTTTATGGTAGCAGCATGTATAGTCTTCGAGTAGCCTCCCGCGATCATCGTCGTTGCGCTCGTCTATGTTGAACTCGATTAAAAGGATTTGGTTCGGGAATTCGGGCCTCAAGATATGATTCGATATTCGATAAGTCGCGTATGAGCATATCTCTTAAAACTCGATTCAAATTGCTCCAGTGACGGATTTGGAACGGACAACGGTCTCCCCAGAACGGGAGACTGTCATCATCTTCTCTCACGCCGGATACAAGGAATAATTCTCCATCCAAGCAGGAGGCGATGTGCATGATGAAGATCGATAAGAAAAACGTAATGGCAGGCTCACAACCTTCTGGCATTCTATCGAAAGATGTGTTGGCTACGTACGAATAATACAAACAGCTTCTCAACTCCCCTTCGAACACAATGTAGAAATCAATTCTGAAGACGGGCATGTCGCGTAGTGTGGCCATCACAATGTACTGAAAAGCTGGGGTAGGCGGGGGCGAAACAGACAGCTGGACACGAGCGCGAACGTCTTCGGGGACCGGAAGGTAGCGGTATCTGGGAAGCCCAATGTTGCCAAACCACTATAAACAATAAATATTCTCAGCTGTGGCAACAACTGCACTTTGCAGATTTTCGCAGTAGCCCAGGTCTCTGACAACGACCGTCCCACTGAAACTTTCGGACGACATCCTGCATCAAAAAAGAGAACAGCGCCATTGTCATATACGGAGAGGTGGGTAAACGGCGAAGTTGAGACTGTCTGATGTTGACAAAGTGCGAATGGACTCGTAATTAGATAGACAGTTTGTCATGCAACGGGGTATACCGAAGGGGACGGGGCATGATGAACGAGAGATAAGTAAGGGGGCGAACATGGAATTCAACGGGCTCTAAGCATAGTGCGAGTCTATTCGCACTAGAGAAAACACGAAGCAACTAATTCAGAACGCCGCTAGTGAAGATGTAGATGTCCAGCATCGCAGTAGGGGCAATCGCACACATATCTCGTTTTCCCGTTGCGCAGAGTCACTTCCTGAGGTCCGGAGGCTGAATAATCCAGATGGAGGTAAACAAATCGTAATTCGTTGTCCCTATGTTCGACTGTGAAATTTATTTCGTCGCAGCTATCGAAGAGGTAGTGAAGTTGTTGGTGCACCAAACAGTCGACCAGCAAATGCAACTCATCTTTGAGTGCTTGATCTATGGCGAACCTGTTTTTGAACCGTGCAAGGGAACCAGTAGGGCCGGATGTGTGAAACGCTTGAAAAGAAGTGAGCTTGACACCGTGAAATTCCTCCCTTGCGAGAAAAACAGCTCTCATTCGTCGACCGTCCACCTTCACGGCAGTGAAGAGCGTCACGACGGTGGTGCCTCGATTACACAGCCTCGCTCGATCGAAGTAGTCTATGATCACCGACGCCGACTTCGTCGGTTGGCCGAGGCAAAACCAGGCACACAGTTTTTGATGCAACTTGTCCAACGACGCCCACTTAAGTTTCTCACATAAAATGTGTCATGCTTCAACCATCTTAGAAGTTTGGACGGACTCCTCTTCAAGGGGTTCCCTCTTCAGAAGTGACTCCAACCTGATAGGGTATGCCTGTACATCCTTCATCAGAGTGTACAGGTATCAAAAGTTCGACCCTACATTACAACAAATCCGAAGTTGTCCTTCTTCCGCACTTTGCCATGAAGGGATTTCCCCATCCGGGGCAACATCATCTTCGAGGTGCAGGTAGTCACGGTCCAGACCAGAGCGTCCAATGTCTTCCCAAATGTTCTTCGACAAAATGATTAGATCGACATCCGGCGTTGAGGACTTCCTACTCTGCGACCAAGTCCCGATATCCATTCTGCATGAACGGAGAAACGCAAGGAAGCGCGTCAGTTGCGATTGTCGCAAGTGCATAAGCAAAAAATATAGGGGATTTATATGCACGAAAAGGTTCGATAATTGGTAATTGGTTTGCACATCGCAAGAGAGCGCAAGTTTTCTAACTGCCGTCTAATGCCGACTTATTTTCTACACGTCATTCATGTGGGTCAATAAGTGAGAGTAGATTCGCACTTCGCAAATCAGCGCAAGTCCTGCAACCGCCGCCGACGATTGAAAAATAAGTGAGAGTAGATTCACACTTCGCAACTGAGCGCAAGTCTCGCAAACGCCGCTCAACTTCGACTCATCTCCAGCACGTCGTCATGTGGAACGGTCAGACTACTCTCTTAATCAGCGCAAGTCCTGCAACGATGGCGTCGATGAACGGCGAGGTCGTCCTATGAGTACAACAGCAAAGTGCGAACTAACTCGGAGTTGTCTCACATAGCAGGTCATGGCGACCGGTGTCCATCCTCACAGTAAGGACAGTCGTAGATCTGTCTCCGCTAACCCCCTACGAATTCCAATGTTTGGACACCCGAACGGTGATGCGAAACTTTTCGTAGAGTGTAGTCATTGCAGTTGTCCTTGTGTTCCAACGTGAATAATATGTCGTCTCACAATCCGGAAAGGAAGTGGAGTTGGGCATGCACCAAACAGTCAACCCTTGGATTCAACTCTTTTGCGAGCGAAGGATCTATTTCGAATCGTTCACGGAAGCGCTCGAGAGCACCAACGGACGCGGGCTCGCGAAAGTCTTCCCTCACAAGGAAGAAAACTCTCATTTGCTTACCACAAAGCTTGGCCGCCGTGAAAAGAGTCGGCACTGGGGTGCCACGGTTGAACAGACGAACTCGGCCATGGTAGTCTATGATCACAGGAAAACGCAACTGCGGCTTCCCGATGCAGTACCATGCGCAAAGTTGAGCATGCTTCTCGTCCATACAACCTCACTCTTGTTCGAAGTGCAGCGACTCCCAGTCATCTACCATATCCTTGACGTCCATCTTCTTCTCCTGACTGGATGGAACTTTCAAAAGTTGGATTTCTTCTAAACTCCAGTAGAGGTACCACATATTTGATCCTCTATCACGAACTATTGTAGTTTGTCCATCAACAACACATGTTTCGGGTGCAATGTAACTGTCGAGGCCGACCCCAGCTTCGATATGCAGATAATCGCTGTCAAGACTGAGCATTTGTTGTGCCCAAATGCATTTGTTCATGATGATAAGATCCGTGTCCACATTCTCGATTGAAAAGGAATACTCGCGTGCGTACGACGAGGTTTCGTAGGACGTTGTCTCATATACAACGTCGCACGATGGTGTGTCGTCGTCATGCATCCTGCAAGACAAGAAACCGGAATTAGTTCGCAGTTCACGTCTCGTCATTATCTTAGCAGAGTTCGTAGCTACCAAATCCGAATCAGTTCGCATTTATCTAAACGGGCACGTCCGACGGACCGGAAAGACAGCCGTCCCCCAAGGCCACAAGTGCTTTCTCTCAAACGGATATCGGTATTGCAAGGTCTGTCATGAATTTGCTCTCATCCATCCCTTTGCGAAAATGTCTTCTCCAAGAATAAGCCACGGTTTCGGCGCGTTGCGATTGTTCCTCGTCCGAAGTGGAAAGTTCGTCCAAGCTCCGGAGTACCTTTCGTGAAGATCGGACGAGTGACCTGTAGGCACCCACCACTGTATACGTAAACAACCGAAATGCGGTGAGGAATGATCGTCCACAACCTCAAACTATGCTCTGCGAACCCAGAACGGGACACCTTGAGACAGTTCCTTATCAGGCGGCCTAACAACCTGAAAATCACCTTTGTTTATATGGCGCCGAGGGTCGAAGTCCACTTTTGGACGGCCCGCCCTCGGTCCTACATATATAAGCGAAGCATCTGGCGAAGGAGGGTCGGCTTCTTGAACTTCCTCCACAGTATCGACTGATTGTGGCCAGAAGGTGTGAGGGTAGATCTCCGGCTCGCCCGCCCCGAGGACATCCTCTTCCTCACCCTCTTCCGTCTCCTTCTTCTTTTGCTTTTGGATCATGTCGTCCGCCTCGACGAAGATGGCTTTCCAGTAAGACAAAGCATCCTCCCGCTTGTCGACCTCCTCCTTCCTATATGTCTGCCACATGTGTCTATGTTGTTCGAGGACGTCCAGAAATTTTTGGACACTATCTCGAGCCATCCGAAAATCGTCTTTAACGACACGGGGAATAACACATGGCTGTGGAGGGGAGGTAGGGTCTACATACTACCCATCGACAACCGGGAACCAGTGAACTGGTCTGCCTTCCGGCATCCATTCCGCATCGGTACAGTACTTCTTGTACACCATGACGGGACTGCCGTCATGCATGAAGAATTTGAAGAGATGCGGTTTCGACAAGCCGACGATATTTTTGTCGACGTATCGATCCACTACCCGGCGCCAATCGACAATGTGATCGAGTTCAATGCACTTCGGCGGTATCTTGTGCGATGACTCGATAAGCGAGAACAATTGCTTCATGGTGTAAGCATCGTTGTCCTTCTGTTTTTTCGAGAAAACACTAAAAGTCACGTCTATGTCGGTATGCGTGTGGCCAACGAGCATGAACCCCACTTCGACATCTTTGAAAATCCCGAATTTCGCCAGAAGAGAGGCCAAACACATAAGGTATTGGTTTTTGTTTTCCCTCCAGCAATTGTCCGCCTGGATTCGGAGGTGGCGTGACCATTTCTGGCTCGACGCCTGCAACTCACATAGAGTCCGCATAACGCACGTCATGGTGCCATCGGAACCGTGCTCATAGAAAGGCAAATACGTGTAAACATAAATGGACAGTTTCCTGCCGTGAGCTACGACCGCGGTCAGGTTCGTTTTCATCATCATGTCGTGTCGATGATCCCTGGAGTAATTATACATGCCGATGTGAGGAATGGTTGTCTTTTTTTGATCCATTTCATCCACTATAAGGCAGAGGTATTCCGCGGGGTTCAAAATGGAATGAAGTTTTCAGTCAGCTTAATCCGCACGGTGAGCGACCTGATCTAGTTGGTGTTTGCAGTGATTTTCATCGAAATCCCTACGGTCACGAAGGAGAAAGGCGTTATCTCTGGTCTGTCTAAGGCGGACGCACTCGCCACACTTTGTGAACGAGTTGGACTTGGCAAGGTCGGCATGCCACAAATACTTCCTCCATATGGAGTAGAAGACTTGCTCCGAAACGACGGTCTGACCCGCCGCTTCCAAGTTCGCTTTGATGGACTCGTATACAAGGAGCTTCGTGAAATAAGCAGGGAGCCTAACTTTAGGTCGTTGTGAGGTCCCCCTCACAACCATTTCGTTAGGCATAGCATCTCCATGTTCTTCCACGAACCTTGTCACACGAGCCAGCATGCTCACATACTCCGGTCTCGGGTTCAACAATCCTCATCGACCTCGTCCGACTTGCACTTGCTATAACGACGAAATGTGTTTCGACATATCCCTATTATTTTGCACCAACCGACGATGCACACACGACGTTTGCACTGCATTGGTTGGACTCTTTCCAGACCGCCGTCGAGGATAGTGAAATTGTCGAGGGTTTGCATCCACCACTCGATCTTCCTTTTGAGGGACATTTCGTAATAGGCTTCGTGCACCGGTTCGATATCGTGAATGGTCAAGACCCGAAGACACTTGTTCCTACAACATTTGTGCGTCGGGACGAGCGCAATGTTAGTTTCATTCAATCGACTTTTGGCCCTCTTCGAATGCTCTGACCTTCCAACCGGCCTATTTTTCTGATTATATCTTCTCCTTTCTCCAGGTAGGGGATGTGACAAAAATTGAAGGACTGCTTCGGGAGTTTCAGGTTGGCTTTTGGTCGGGGACCTATGCGGTAGTATGGGCTGCACCTAGGAATTTTGATCTGTCCGTGGGAGTGGTTCTCGGCAAATTAGATTGGGAGAATTCCGATGAACTGTAAAAATCTGTGTCTACAAAACCAGTCTGCCAATTTTCCATTGCACCCGTGGCTGTCATCGACGGAGAGCCAACTTTTCCGGCTTCACATGCAATTCTCTTACCTATCTTCGCACTTCCACACGCACATTCCGTCGCCTGATCCCTATCATACCCGTTTCTAGCAAATGCACCGCACTGTTACCGATCAGATCCGTTTCTATTGGGTGTACCGCAGAAGTCTGTGTCCACCAACGACCGACTGTAGTCAAATGCTAGGGGTTGGGTAATTTCAATGCTTTCATACAGTCTACCCGTTGTCCGCACAAGATCTGATCCAGTCATTTCGGACACACCACAAAAATCTGTGTCCACGAACATCCACCCACCGGGAAACGTCTCGACATCCCGAACACCCTCACTACCGGGGATTAGCGCTGTAGATACGCACTGACCGTTGGTAACGTCGGTAAAGCGAACAAAACGACGCCGGGCGGACGTCGTAGACGAGCCTGAATGATTCAACGGGGTCAACATCGAAAACTCCCTTTTCAAACCGTAATGCCGATCAGAGGGAGCTTCCGGGCTGCTGTCACAAGAACTACGTTCTCGAACATCGTCTTCTCCGTGTTGTCGTGACGGTGGCGGTGGCGTGACACAGTGAAAGGATTGGATAACCATTTGAAGAGACGATTCACATGGAAACTGTACAACAAGAAAATCACATCAACGTATGACGAGGTCAGGAAAATAAACAAGACGGAGCAAACTCACATTTCTAATATTTATCACAAAACAGTGGAACAACAACATTTGAATCCATATCGTTTTGTCGGACCCTGATGTGAGGCTCAAGTGGTATCTCAAGTCCGACTCCTCCATCACTCGTTCAGTGTGCAAGTGGTTTGGATATGTCCGAGTAAACTCGCACTTTTTCATGCGAGAGTACAATCCACTAAACATCAAGAAATTTCAAGTGCCAAAAAAATCGCACTTATGAGGAACATTTCAATTACGCCGTGCAATAAGAAATTGCCTTCGTGGTTGGTTGAGTGGCGAGTTAACTTGCAAATACAAAAGGACTTCATTCTTTTGGGCCGAGAAGAGAGGCGACTTATCGACTAAAGAGGAACAAATTTAGGGGGATGGTTGGTTGAAAAGCGAATAAATTCACATTTGCAAACGAGCATTTTCATTATGAAACTGGGGCTTATGAACTAAAGAGTCACAAATTTAGAGGGATGGTTGGTTGAAAAGTGAATAAATTCGCACTTGCAACCGAGCATTTCCACTATGAAACTGAGACTTATGAACTAAGGAGTAAGAAATTTAGGGGGATGGTTGGTTGAAGAGCGAATAAATTCACACTTGCAAACGGGCATTTTCATTACGAAACTGGGGGTACAAGTGCGAGTTAATTCTAACCT
This sequence comes from Chara braunii, assembly GCA_003427395.1. Classification (NCBI taxonomy): domain Eukaryota; kingdom Viridiplantae; phylum Streptophyta; class Charophyceae; order Charales; family Characeae; genus Chara; species Chara braunii. The sequence goes on along the minus strand of BFEA01000318.1, from coordinate 967,706 downwards.
ATGGACTAAACAGTAACAAATTAAGGGTTTGGTTGGTTCAAGAGCGAATGAATTCGCACTTGTAAACGAGCATTCCATTACGAAACTGCGGGAAGAAGTGCAAGTTGTTTTCGGATTGTTCTGCGTGTAGTACAAGCCACAGATCGTCGCAAGAGAGAAATAGGGAAAGATGACGTACTATTTTTTAAGATGGAGAAAGATTGCGAAGCGATGGGCAGACGGCGCATCGATGAAAATATATGGAGAGAGATGGCGCACCGAATGAGAGAGATGGCGCACCAAGAGAGATGAATGGAGTCACAGTCTTTCCCTGAATACAACGTCCGGTCATTACAGCTGAATTCGGGTCATCTTTCAGTCTAAAGACAACTACAATGAAAGTGCGTTGTATATTCCGGGGAAGAAGGTAGATGGCGCAGGAAGGGAAAGAGATCGCGAACTGATTGGGAGATGTGCCGCAGCGAGAGAGAGAGAGATTGCGCACCGATGGAGAAACATGGCGCAACAATGGAGATAGCAGGCGCAGCGATGGTTAGCGATAGCACAACAATGGAGAAAGATGGCGCACCGAAGCAAATAGATGACGATGGAGATAGATTAGGAAAGATAGCGCAGCGATGGAGATAGATGACGAAGGAGATAAATTAGGAAAGATAGCACACCGAAGGAGATAGATGAGGAAGGAGATAAATTAGGAAAGATACCGCAACGATGGGGATAGATGACGAAAAGTCGGTAGAGATCGCGCATCGGTGGAGAGAGATGGAGAGAGGACGCGCAACAATGGTTAGAGATGCCACAGCGATGGAGAGGGAAGGCACAGCGATGACCAAAATTTGTTATTGTACAACATCAGTTTCAGCGAGTTAAACCTTCGTTAAGCATATTTGTCACTTGTTTCGTGCGATTCCACAGTGATGGGTGGCTGCACCGACGACGGCCTGAAACAACAATACGATGGCGATGGCGGGATCACGTAGGAGTAATGGAGAGTCTCTGGGGCAAGGATGGAGGTTGCCCGGTGGTCGAGAGAGATCGCGCAGTGATGGAGTGAGATGGAGAGTGATCACTCAGCGATGGAGAAGGATCGTGCGGCGATGGAGAGAGAAATCACGCAGCGCTGCGGTGGGATAACACTGGCCAGGGCTTCGATAGCGATGGCCAGCGCTGCGGTGGAGAGCGATGGCGCAGCGATGGAACGCGTAGCAATGAAGCGGTAGCGATAGAGATGGCAACGATGGAACAGCGATAGCGATGGCGCACCTGTGGAGAGCGATGGCGCAGCGATGGAACAACGATAGCGATGGCGCACCGGTGGAGAGCGATGGCAAAGCGATGGAACAGCGATAGCGATGGCAGCGATAGCGATAGTGATGGCAGCGATAGCGCACCGATTGAGAGATGGCGCAGTGATGGAACCAGCGTTGCGATGGCAGCGATAACGATGGCGCATCGATGGAACCAGCGTTGCGATGACGATTGTTAGCACTGTGATGGTCAGGCAAGCGTGACGGCTGCGATGGGGAATACAACTTTGTGTCACGATGGGGATGAGCTAAGCGCATCGATGGCGATGGTGCATGGGGAGCGTTGGCGAAGGCGATGAGCTAAGCGCATCGATGGCGATGGTGCATGGCTAAGCGCATCGATATTCAACGCCGTTGACATTTGCAAAATGTCTTAATGACAGCGACACCGGAACTTATAGATTTCCGGTATTTTTTACCTCGGCGCACAACGAATCGCCGCGCCTCGGCGGAAAATAAACCATCGCCTGGCCTCGGCGCGCAACGAACCGCCTCGGCGCACAATGAATCGCCGCACCTTATAGATTCTTGCGCCTGACCTCGTGCGTCGGATCATGCCGATCGACGGTCCAGATTAGAACTGCGAAAATGATATTGCCTGCCCCTTGTTTTCGGGAACTGTCACATCATTGCATGTCGGAGTTGACGGAGATTTTGGGGCCACTGGCATATCAGTGGCTCCGTTCATCTGCACGGTTGAAAATTGTTGATCGACGGCTGACAATTTCCGGTACCCCTTACCGTTTATAGGCCCTGGCGTTTTATGGGCCCAGAGGTGCGATACGCGAATCGATTCGACCTCACCTTGATTGCGTTTTATGGGCCCAGGGGTGCGATATGCGAATCGATTCGGCCCCACCTTGATCCCGACGCGAGGCCTGCTGCAGCAAAGTGTAAAAGGCGTTGCAGCCCTCGAGTTATCCCTTTTGTTGGCGCTCCACAGATCAAGTCGCGCCATCGCTTCTGCACGCATTCTGAGATTTTGGGCTTCAGCCCCCCCCACCTTCCGCCGTAGCCCACTCACTCTTCGCTCTTCGCTCCGTCCGCAGTTGCCACATTGTGTTCGGTTCGCTCTTCGCTTTTCGCTCTTTGCTTTTCCTAGCTCGATATCCCTCCACCATAGCTGGTTCGGTGGTCGCACATTTATATCCGTCCGATGTTGGTTGCTCGCTCAACGCACGACGAAGGTAAAATTATACAACTTGAGTTGTCATATTCTGTGTCCGACGTCCGAACACATTCCCAGATGCCCTGTCTGTACCTGCAGGATATAACGCCGCAGCCGCGTTCTGTTGAACCCCGAATCAATTCCCGTTTTGTTGTTTCGCCAGTGGACGTGTTCTGATGCCTTTTCTCCACCCTCCACTTTCGTCCGCCATAGCCGATCCGCGTTCTGCAGCTCGATTAACTTTCGCTGTAGCCACGATAACGTTGGTATAAAGCTGCTCGATCCCCTTCGCAACTTGTAGTCGTCGTTGCACATGGCGAACCCTGAATCAATACCTAGTTTCTACACTGAACACCGAATCAGTTCCCGATTTTCGCTCACCTGTCCCTTGTGAGGTCGCGGACCTGATATCTACATATATACATATATATAGATAGATATAGATACATATATGTATATATAGAGTTATATTGCTACACTGAATACCGAATCAATTCTCGATTTTCGCTCACCTGTCCCTTGTGAGGTCGCCGACCTGATATAATATATATATATATATCGTCACAAACAGAACTGCCCGGTAAACCGTAGGCAGAGAGGGAGAAGAGGACAACAAACGACTATATATATATATATATATATATATATATATATATATATATATATATATATATATATATATATATATATATATATAGACACATATATATAGAGAGAGATATATTGCGAGTCAGTTCCCAGTTTGCGACATATAGTGTTCGAGGAGTGACAACTGTGAGGTAATTCGCAGTTTTTCCAAAGTTAGACACATATTTCATTAAAGGCAATTTTTTACTTCCACAAATGCGAGTTAGTTCGCACTTTTTGAGCAACACTGCTGGAGGAGTTGACAACCCATCCCGTGCGACTTTCAGGTCTTCAGTTCCACAATTCCGAGTTAGTTCGTACTTTCCCCTAGTGCTGCGGGTTGCCATTGTTGTCTTGTCTGCACAACTGCGAGTTAGTTCGCACTTGTCGACACCGTTCGCACTTGTCGATAAACCAGGTCTTCAGTTCCACAATTCCGAGTCAGTTCGTATTTTCCCCTTGTACTTCAGGTTGCAATTGTTGTCCTGTCAGCAGAACTGCGAGTTAGTTCGCACTTGTCGATAAACCACATCTTATTCGTTTCGTGCGTCTTTCAGGTCTTCAGTTCCACAATTCCGAGTTAGTTCGCGCTTTCCCCTAGTGCTGCGAGTTGCCATTGTTGTCTTGTCTACACAACTCCGAGTTAGTTCGCACTTGTCGACACCCTTCACACTTGTCGATAAACCACATCTTACTCGTTTCGAGGGCATCTACTCGGGTCGCAATCTTTCCGAAGAGTTGTCATCTTCCCTCCGAACTCACTCTGCCAGCCACCCAGTTGTTTTGTATTCGTTTGCATTTCAAACACCAATCTCATTCTTCGGTTTCCTTGAGCCCGGAACTGCACGTCGGTTCCCCCTTGTCGATACCCATGCGGTACTTACTGTAGACGACTTCATTCCCGAAACTCCGAGTTAGTTCGTACTTTCCTGAAGATAAATCACCTCTTCCTCGATTCTACGCCCGATTGTTGTGACTTCGTGTGCATTTCGAACACCCATCTCTTACGTCCTTTTCGTCCTCCATTTCGTTAAGTCCGAGTTAGTTTGCACTTAGCTTCTGTAGTGGTCTGGGGTTGGGCGTATTAGTCATCCGAGTTGGTCTGAGGTTGGGCGTGCTAGTCAACAGGTGGGAGTACAATGGCGTCTGCAAAGAACACATCCACAAGCGCTGGACCATCTGCCCCCGGGGAGGGACGACCTCTACAGCAATCTACTCCTCAGTATATGCACGCAATGGGAGCACAATGGTTTTTGGACTTCGTTGTTCAGGGGGACCTTTTTGGGCCAGTTGTTTTCATGCGACCCACTTGCGTTCCAGACCCTGGGGAGCGGTCAACGTTCTTCCTCTCGGTACCATCGTCTTGTGCGCCAAGACTCATGGAGGTTTGCTCAAGCTGCACACTAACGGCTTGTACGACGAGTGCAGACTGCCTCTCAGAGGTGTTAAGGGTGTGCTGGTGACCATCAAGAGTTTCGCGGGGTACGGCTCGAACATGACGTTGTGCTTTCACTTCAAAGGCCTTTACGATGACGGCAGCAAGCGTCTTCCATCGCCAGAGCAATATCTCGATCTCGCGATGATGGTGTCGAAAGAACGTCCGGTTCTTCCGCGAGAACATGTTTTTCGGCTTCTGCCACCCCATGAGGGGTCGTCCGGCTTGGCTCAAGAAACTCCAGGTGAGGCAGTGGGGTGTGGGAGTCCGATTCAAGACGCTGGGGGTCGGGTCAAGGGGCGCGCGCGCAGCGTTCACACACTGGTCGGCCAGGATGCTCCTGGGAACACGTCGGATTTGCATTCTCAGGCTACAGGGACTCAACGGGTCGGTACTCCGAAACTCATCAAGGTCCGTTGCGGCGGCGACACGTATTCGCTTCGAGATGAGACGAGAAGAGAATCCAGCAGATCGGGGCAAGATGTCAGAGGGAATGAGGCTGAAGGGATGGGCGCTGTCCGCGAAAGCTCTGGCGGGGAGCAGACTTTTTCGGAGAAGAAGCGCGAGCGACAGAGGATGGTGCGAGAGGAGGTGGCGGAAGGAACCCTCCGCATGAAGAGGATGAGAGGAAAATCGGAGGCGGTGATGGGGGGGGATGGAAGTGACGTTGGAGAACGTGCCTCGGACGACAAGTAAGAAAGTGAGAAGGCCCGGCGGTTTGACAATTCGCGAAGGACAAGTCGTGGGTGGAGGAGATTCGACTGATCCAGGCGCTGCGGCCGCGAGAGAACCTTCAGGGAAATTGAAACGGAAAGTGGCAGCTGAAGAAGGCGATGGCCAGACGAAACCTCGAAGGCGGAAGACTGCTGAGGCGGCGAGTGGGGGCGAACGGCCTGTCGGTGATGAGTGCGACGAAGCGGCAACATTCTGGCTCGAATACGAGCGGAACGATGGCGGTGAAATCGTGGAGAAGGAGCTCCCCGTCCAACTGCTCATCGACCACAGGAAGGTCTGCGACATCCCGTCTTGGGAAAGATATTACAACCACCGCAATCTAAATCGCAAAACCGTGGACGACATCAAGGCTGCGATGCTGAGTCAATTCCGCGAGAAAAGGGGGAAGATCTGGACGAAAAACCCTTTGGTTCTGGCACCCATCTACAAGCCGGTGACGCGTAGGCCGGAGAAAGCTGACAGGGTTCACAAAGATGTCTTCAAGCTAGAGGACAAGGACAAGCACTACTATTACCCTGTTACCAGTCAACACACCGTGACTGCTGTGAAGGAGTTGGAGGGTGAGCCAATATTCGATTTGTGGAAGATGCACTCGTGGCCGGCGAGAGTAGTGTGGGTCTCCGACCAAGATTTCGCGGGCTATAGGCAGGTCAGTCTCAACGAGAATACGAGACACAAGATGTCTAAGCAGCGATCGCAGAAGGCCGCGTTCTTGGACATGCGAGAGGCATGGGAGAAAGAAGGAAGGCCGATGGTCATTCAAGGGAACCCTTCTGGCAAGGAGCCCGGAAAATGAAAGTTTTTCGAATTCCAAAAGCTGATTTTGGGAAAGAGTCCGAACGAATCTCACTGGGCGTTGGCAGAAAAAGATTTGTCGCTCGCCGACAAGGAGTATGTCGCTGCCGTTGGCAATGCATTGAGGCAGTGGATGCCCCTCGTGACGGCCGGTGATGACGTTTTCCGCAAAGCCATGGAGTTCTACGCGAAATGGGCGGAGGGGAAGTTGTTGGGTGGCGACGGCAAGACTCCATTGTCGAGGCCGGACAAATACATGCCAGACAAATCTCCGGGTCTACAAGCAATTCCGGAAATGGGCTCGAAAGGGGCGGCTGGTGAAACGAAGATGGGGTGGCTGGTCCGGGTCCCGCCGCCTCCGACCAAAAAGAAAACGCAAGCGGACGACAAGTTTTTCGTGGTCGTGAAGGAGCCAAACATGTTCTGTTGGCAGTGTCTCGCCGACATGACTGATGTCGAGAAACTGTCGATCCTTGACGACATTCTCGCGCTAAGGGGAGTGTTCGTGCAATCCGCGGGCGGCCATCTGCACTCGTGGTTAATGGACCCCGGAAAATTCGCCGAACCTAGCAGCGAAGCTTGTTCGCGAAAGGATACCGAATTCGCTAAAACAAGTTAGCGAAATCAGTGTTTAGGTTTGGCGAAGACAAAATGGTTGTTTATAACTTCGGGTTTTGTGAACACCGAAAAGTGGTTTCGAGATTTAACTTACTAGTTCAGGGAAGTTATATCCCGAAGTGCTTTCGGTGTTTCGGTACTGAAAATGCACTTCGGGATTTCGGTGTTTAACTTAGTCGATTTTCTACCATCTAGTATATCATACCCTGAAGTGCTTTCGGTGTTTCGGTACCGAAAACGCACTTCGGCATTTTGGTGTTTAATACATCATATCCCGAAGTGCTTTCGGTCTTTCGGTACCGAAAACGCTCTTCGAGATTTCAGTGTTTTACTTCGTATTTTTTGCGAAGTCATATCCCGAAGTGCTTTTGGTGTTTTGGTACCGAAAATACACTTCGGGATTTCGGTGGTTAATACATCATATCCCGAAGTGCTATCCGTGTTTCGGTACTGAAAACGCACTTCAGGATTTCGGTATTTAACTTAGTCGATTTTCTATCGTCTCCATCATTTTATCCCGAAGTGCTTTCGGTGTTTCGGTACCGAAAACGCACTTCGACATTTCGGTGTTTTATACATCATATCCCGAAGTGCTTTCGGTGTATCGGTACCGAAAACGCACTTCGCGATTTCGGTGTTGTACATAGTGTTTTTTGCAAAGTCATATCCCGAAGTGCTTTCGGTGTTTCGGTACCGAAAATGCACTTCGGGATTTCGGTGGTTAATACATCATATCCCGAAGTGTTATCCGTGTTTCGGTACCGAAAACGCACTTCGAGATTTCGATATTTAACTTCGTCGATTTTCAATCATCTCCATCATTTTATCCCGAAGTGCTTTCGGTGTTTCGGTACCGAAATCGCACTTTGGGATTTCGGTGTTTTACTTAGTATTTTTTGTGAAGTCATATCCGGAAGTGCTATCCGTGTTTCGGTACCAAAAACACACATTGGGATTTCGGTATTTAACTTAGTCGATTTTCTATCATCTCCATCATTTTATCCCGAAGTGCTTTCGGTGTTTCGATACCGAAAACGCACTTCGGGATTTCGGTGTTCTACTTAGTATTTTTTGCGAAGTCATATCCCGAAGTACTTTCGGTATTTCGGTACCGAAAACACACTGCGGGATTTCGGTGTTTTACTTAGTATTTTTTGCGAAGTCATATCCCGAAGTGCATTCAGTGTTTCGGTACCGAAAATACACTTCGGGATTTCGGTGGTTAATACATCATATCCCGAAGTGCTAGCCGTGTTTCGGTACTGAAAACGCACTTCGGGATTTCGGTATTTAACTTGGTCGATTTTCTATCATCTCCATTATTTTATCCCGAAATGTTTTCGGTGTTTCGGTACCGAAAATGCACTTCGGGATTTCGGTGTTTAACTTAGTCGATTTTCTACCATCTAGTATATCATATCCTGAAGTGCTTTCGGCGTTTCGGTACTGAAAACGCACCTTGACATTTTGGTGTTTAATACATTATATCCCGAAGTGCTTTCGGTGTTTCGGTACCGAAAACGCACTTCGGGATTTCGATGTTTTACTTAGTATTTTTTGCAAAGTCATATCCCGAAGTACTTTCGGTGTTTCGGTACCGAAAACACACTTCGGGATTTCAATGGTTAATACATCATATCCCGAAGTGTTGTACATGTTTCGGTACCGAATCCGAAGTGCTGTCCATGTTTTGGTATCGAAAACGCACTTCGAGATTTCAGTATTTAACTTAGTCAATTTTTTATCATCTACATCATTTTATCCTGAAATGCTTTCGGTGTTTCGGTACCGAAAATGCACTTCGTGATTTCGGTGTTTAACTTAGTCGATTTTCTACCATCTAGTATATCATATCCCGAAGTGCTTTCAGTGTTTCGGTTCTCCAGCGCAAAAACAATATTAATAATAATAAACTCTAAAAAAATTCACAAAGAAAATATGTTGTGTAGAATTGCAATACAAACGACTTTTAGCTGAAGGTCACATCTAACTTCCTCACAGAATCTGAGATAAAGATGGATCCCCCTCTGAACCCTTTTAGCATCTTCAAAACAAATTTATACCCACACTCGAAGAATAGTAAGAAGCTGAGTAGGCTGTTTTTCTGGCTGCCCGAGCACCCTGCTCGGCCAGGCATAATCCTCGGGCAGAGTCCCAGGCAGCCTCATCGCAAAAAGTAATAATAATCGTAAAATTAAAAAAAAAAAAAAAAAACAAGAAAGAAAATATGTTGTGTAGAATTGCAATATAAACGACTTTTGGCAGAGGGTCACATCAGAAACTCGCAAAATTGGAGATAAAAAAGGAAATGATAGAATCAAACCAAGGCAGCACCCTTTAAACCATGGTTACCAACCGGACGTCCGGATCCCGATCCAGACAGTCCGGTGTCTTGTATCCGGGTCCGGTGTCCGGTTAGGAGGGTCCAGTTGGACCCCAAAATAAAAAAATTTGAATTTTTTTTTTTGGGATCCCAGGCCGTTCACCTTGGCCTGGGGTACCCCGGAAAATTGTTGCATTGGTTTTTCGAGATCAGGCACCCCAACTAGACAGGCCTTGAAAGGGCCTCTGAGTGAAATTTGAAAGTATTATGATAGTAGCAGCCCCACTGGCGGGAGGACGCGAATTTCGGACTTGGAGGTTGCCGTAGAGGTCTGCCCTGCCGCCGAAGTCCCCGCCCGCAGCAGTGTCGTCACCGTCTTGCCGTGGAGGTTGCCGTGGAGGTCTGCCGCCGTCTTGCTGTCGAAGTTCCACCATAATGAACTTAAGATTTCCGATATGATTAATGCTGAATTTATTAGCACATACGACCAGTCCCATAAACCTGTATGTGTCTGTGTCCTTTTTTTTTTTTTTTTTTTTTTTTTTTTTTTTTCAACAAGTCACCGACATAGCAAGCCGGACTGTCCGGGTCCGGATGTTTGGATGTCCGGTTTGATGTCTGGGGAACCGAACGTCCGGTTTGATCCAAACACGGGTCCGGTGTCTTCGTCCGGTTGTCCGGTTGTGCGGGTCCGGATTAACCATGCTTTAAACCCCTTTAGCTCCTTTAAAACCAATTTATACCCCCCTTCCAGTTACAACACTCTTTGTGTTGTTTTTAATTTAGGCATTCATCCCAACAAATAATATTCTTAAGCTCTCTAATAATTTAAATATGATGTGTTTCTAACATTTTCTTTTTCTCTTCATGTTTCTTTTCTGTGTCTATTTGTGGCAGTCATGTATGTTGTCAACTGCAATGCGCAAACATGTCACACTAAGTGTCATGACTTGTCTTGTCAAGGTAAGTTTATGATTTGGATGGATGTATCACGATTTAAATGAACTCCAGGCTAATCATTACACTCAAGACAAAAAAAAAGGAAATTATACTCCTCTGCTGTTGTTCTTGTGCTAGGGAGACACCAGGGAACTGTCCTGGGACTATACTGCAATTTCTGATTGTCACGTTAGTGAAAAATCTTCTCCGCTGTTATTTTTGTTTCAGGGAGCCCTTGTCAATCCGTTCTTCTTTTTTAAGTTTGTTTTAATTTTCTTGTTTTCATAGCAGAGGGTGACACCCTTGATGAATTAGCCATTGACGCACATATAAAATTTTTGTTATTGTTGACTGATTCCTTGCATTCACTGTTTCACTTGTACTTTCTTTTCTTTTTTTTTCATAAAAAAACAGACCTTCAGGGTTCTGGCTCCATTTATATTTTGGGGAGCGTTAGTCCGGTTCCTATTCCCCCGGCAAGTTGGAGAAATTACAAAGGAAACTCACACATGCTCCTCCCCCTTATTGTGTGGAGGCCCGAAAGCCGACATTGATTACTTGCTTGGGGAAGGATGTATTGAACTTCACCCCTGCCTAAGTTAGCCTGTCTTATTCTGTTGCTGTCTGAGGCGGTTATTCTGAATACTTCTGCCAGTCTTGTCTGGCTACTACGACCTGTTCCTCTCAGTCAATTGGACTGCCTTGTTGGCATTGCTTGCTAGAACTTCTGATGTGGTGTGCTAACCTTCCTTTCGCTGGTCTTTCGCGGCCCTGTTCCTCTCGACTGATCCTCCGGGTGTTAAAACCCTCGACCCTAACTTTCACAAGATGGTAGATAGGGACAGTGGGAGTCTCTTTAATCAATCAATTGTACCCATTAACCCTAACGTCTTTCTTTTATCTTGCTGTCTGAACCTCTCTTTTTTACCGAACGTCTTTATCCTAAAACGTAAACCCAAGCTAATGTCTCGTGTTCTCCTGGGTCCTGACTCCTATAAGTTGTCCACCTTTTGCTAAAACCCTGAACCCTACCTGACCTGATGTTATTCTAATTGCTAATAAGCTACAGACCGGTTGCCTGTCTCCTTGCCTGGGTTTTGCGTAAGGGGGGTGTTAAGTGAGGATGGAGGGGAGTTGGGTGCTGTGGTTGGGGGCCAATGAGAGGCATCTGTCGAGCTGGGGGCCAGTTGCGTTGAGTGGGGGTGGAGGGGTGTCGTGTTTTGGTCGAGGCATCTGGGGGTGGGAGATTGTTATCTGCACTATGTTGTACTTGTTCAATGGACAGGGATCCACATCTTGTTGGTGGATCGTGTTTAGATTAGTTCGTCCCCTGTATGAATGAGTGGTGGACTTAGGGCATCTGCTCGTGGGGTTTGTATTGCCCTTGGGGGCGTGATTAGGATCTGGTTGGTATCTGCTAATACATCAAGCCAATCATTAAGCATTAGTTATTCGTCAGAAATTTATCCGAGAATTCCGTTGCCCAGGCTTAAGGAAGTGAATGTCTTGATTAATTTTGTTCTTTTGTCTATGTCCTCTGGTAATTATTTTTTCACTTTGTTCCAGAGAGGTTGGATCTCTGTCTATATAGTTTGTTTGATGCTGATGAGAGTGTTGTCAAGGGTGGTGTTGGTGTTGTCGAAATTGGTTGTGCATCTTCTTTTTCAAATGGCCCAAAGGGATCCTTTTATGATCAGTCCAAGGAAAAAAGCGTTCGATAGACGGGGGGGGGAAGTTGCTCCTCGCTGAGGAATACTGTAGTGGGGTTGATTGTTATTTTCCTATTGAAGTACTTGCTCCATGAGGATTCTATGTTTTGTCAATGTTGTTGATTGTTTCACTTGTACTAATTTCTTACTATTTATTATTCTTTTCTCATCTCTTTTCTTGTGATGGACAGATTATGTTTCGATGATAGTCATTGTTCCTGGTCGGTGTTTCAACCTGTTTCCGGATGGTAAGATTTCTAACCCAGACGTTGATCCTGTCTATTAGCTGAAGATATTGTCTTCGCAGCAGAAAACCATTGCAACATTGGGTTGTACCAAGGTCGGGGCTCATTTTGCAAGGTCCATCTTCACTTTAGCAAGTGCAACACTTTTTCCTGATATTGCTCAGATTCTGAACCCTTGCATAAATGGCAATCACAGACAACTTGTCGCTCATTTTTTTATGTATCATTTTCGATTTTATTATTTGTCAGCACTTTGTTTTCGTACCCTCGTGTTTTGAATAATCGATCATATTACGGACTAATATGCATGGTTTTTTTTGTTTCACTTGTTATGTGTCTATATGACATGTATGTCTCCTCTCGTAACAATTAAAAATTCTTGACGAGTTTTTGCTTCGTGGATGTTTCATGATGCACGAGTCAACAAACGATTGAAGGTGCTGCCCTCGAGGCAGGACATTCTGACCAACAGGCATTTACAGCATGCTGTTGTGTTGCATTGCTGCCAGAGCGCTCACGAGCAGCGCTAGCGGGCAGCAGAGAGAGCGGCGACGAGAGAGGCTCAAAGCAGCAATGGCCAGGCTGGCCTCGAGGTAGGTGAGAGACGGTGGTGGTTCCTTGGCAGTGTAAGAGAGAGAGAGAGAGAGAGAGAGAGAGAAAGAGAGAGAGAGAGAGAGAGTCAGAGGAGGACTGATTGGAGGTCTGCATGTTGGGCGGCTTCATTGCATACTTCGACTTCAAGAACTGTTCTGTCCAGATCTGTATCACAGTTACATAGTAGAGTAGGCTAGTTCGTACCTGTTCCACTAGTAGGCTGGGTGCTGAGCGCCAATTAGATATGCGACTTGGATACTTTGGTGATGGTGGCGAGATTGGGCTACATTGTCATTTGCATTCATTGTTGGTCTTTCTACTGGTAATTTTGAGTGCAATACCGCTTTCTGGTTTTCTGTGAGACTTCTAGTTTCTCAATGTGTGATACAATTTGAAATTTTGTATCTCTCTTTCCATCATTATCCCTGCATTGGGGTCTGAACTGCAC
>BFEA01000318.1:927872-943608 GCA_003427395.1 Chara braunii | reverse complement strand
ATTTTCAGCTAATTAGTGGAGCATCAGAACCCAGCCCACTCGCAAGGCTCTCACTACTCAGCAATCACCCATGATTGGGGCGCTTGACTGTTCCCCTTTTCACGGATTGACTGCGTCCGTGTCGTGGACTTCAATCCCCGTGGTTGCCTCCCTCTCCCTCATTCGCTGTCTCTTTCCCTCTCTGTCTCGTTCCTCTTCACATTCTCACTGGTTGGCATGCCTTCGCGGTTTCCTCTCTCTCTCCGCCCTCTCTTCACACTTCCCTTACCTCTCTTGAAAGTTGAAAGTCGCCAACTGCGTGAAACTCCAGCATGCTTCCCTTGACCAACACTGAACCAGCGCCTCACAAACAGGTACGACCCACCACCATCTCCGCTGCAGTCTCCTGGTCCGTTGTTCTGAGACACTCGCTCGCTGCGTGCTCTGCAGCCGCTTGCCCACTGCACACCGTTCCCTCTGTTCGCCATACTCCTCAACCGGGTCATTCCAATCCCGGGTCGAAGGGCTTGTGTGGACTGCGTACGCCAGGCACACAGTCCAGTCCGCGCTGCTCCTCCATGCTAGCTTCTCTTCCCTTCCCCGTGGGCGGCGTACGCCATGCGCGCGGTCCCCTCCCAAAGTCAGAACCCTTGCTTGTATAGATGCCAGCAGGCTGCTTCCTTGAGCCACCAGCTGGACGGGTACTCGGGTGGGCAGGCCCATGCCCGAAAAGAAACGAGTAAAGCTGCTGGCCCGGTACCAGCAACTGCCCCGGTACCACTTGTTGGCCTGGGCTATAGATTTGGGCCCGGTGAACAGGCCTTTGGTCCGGTACCAATGGGACCAACAACAGGCCCAACAACGGCTCTTGTGGCGCAGATCCAGGCCTGGCACAGTTGCCATATCGGCAGCAATCGAGCCGGATTAGTAAACCGTACCTGCGCCGAACCTGAAATTAAATGCTAGCTTGCAGCGCCGATCCCAGAACTGCGCCAACTCGTACCACCATCCGTTTCATACCAGTGTCGAACCTGAAATGATCATCCGGAGTCGACGGAACCCATGCCGTGCCAATGCTGAACCAAATCAGAACCTGAAATATGTCGAGTGACGTACCATGCCGCAGCGTCATGATAGTTCCGAACCTGTCCCAAACCAGTAGTTAATTCACAGGCGTGGACCACATTGATGTCAGCCCAATGTCGTGCCTGAAATTTATCAAATACCGTAGGATGTCGGAATTCCGTAATAGTACCAAACCTCCCGAACCATACCTCCAACCCGAAGCGGCGATCACACCGACGCAAAGGAGCCGTGGGGCCCAATCAAGCAACACAGCGGTAAAACCACGCCGTCCATCACTCATATCACACAGACTGCTGTGAGAGTAGAAATCAGGAAAATCGGGTAAGTCACACAAGCAAATCTCAATCGTTAGAAAATGAGAGAACCGTCGGAAGATGAATAGATAAATAACCCGGGGTCAAAATTAATCGCGAACAATTAATTTAAAAATTAGTGAAATATTAAATAATCGTTGGTTCCTTCGCCCCTTTTATTATTTTAATTATTTTTTTTTTTTCTTAATTTTATATCATAAATAATAAAATTAAAACGATTTTCATCAAAAATGGTTCCCGGCGAAATTCAATAAAACATCAAAATCCCTTGTTTTCTCTTTTATTTTTATTGCTTCTGATCCCTTTTCTTGTTTTTAATTCTATTGCCGGAAACACCAAATAATGAGGGTGATTCCATTAAAATTAAATACCAAGCAAATTATAAAAAAAAAGAATATCCATTTTTTTTCTTTTTTTTTCTATTGTTTTTAATTCTTTTTCCCATTTTTAATTTTAATATTAAAATTAAAAAAAAATGAGGTCCCATTTTCGCATCAATTCGACAGCGTAAAAAGGCCTTACCAAAGCCCACTCTCAAATCACCTTCCCGCGGCCAGTCGTTACGGCAACGGGCTCGGAGCTGGCGGAAAAGAGGTAGGCCTCAGCGCGGCGAAAGAGGTAGCCCCTCTCGTCAATTTCTAGGGCTAGTCGCAGCAGTCGTCATCTCTAATTTTAGGGGTGCTTGAGGTACCCCTAATTTTTCCCAACTGGTCAGACAAAAGTATTTGCCGATTCTTTCTCAGCCAACTTTTCTAAGGGTCAATCTGCCGATATTAGGGCGACCGACTGGGCTTTGGTCGCTTGACACCGTGTCCTAAGTACATCGCGAAGGACACATTCAACAGTCGGGGATACAACTTTTCTGGGTAAAGGGCATACAGTTCTTAGCCGTTCCGCCCCGGGGTTTGTGCTCACTCCTCACACTTGTTTGTGAGTGTTTGTGCAGTTGGGGCTACATCATGTTTTCACGTTCCCTTACCTACTGAGGAGCTTAGCGCTACGACCTTCAGAATGTTGCAGGACGTCTGCGGAGATTTCAGCAACGACCACGAGGTGGTTTCCTCGGTTCGCGGAGGTCCCAGTTCGATTCCGTTGACCAGAAAAAGTCTTCAAACTCTTGTCCAGGGGGGATGCTTTTCCGACGACGTGGTGGAGTCGTACTTGGCCTTGCTTGCCAACGCTGCGTTCCCTAGGGGTCCCTCTCTTTACATTTTCAGTCCCTTTTTCTATACTAAGCTCGTCAGTGGCAACTATCGACATGAAAGGGTTGTGAAATGGACAAAAGATGTGGATATTTTCTCGTACGGTATGGTCTTGATTCTTGTCAAAAAAATCGAGTGTATTGGACCCTATTATGTGTCTGAGAACAAGAGTTGGAGTACTACGACTTCCTCTTGCAAGACGATGGCGGTTTTTCTTCCGATGTGCTTGCGAACTTCACGCAATATCTCCGTGACGAAGCGATTTGTCGATATGGTCAACAAGCCAAACTGGATCTCCCGGCGCCCAAGGTGGTTGCTCATGGTGTCCCTCAACAGTCGGACGGGTTGAGCTGCGGTGTTTTCATGCTCGCCTTCGCTTCTTTTCTTGCACGGGGCTATCCGCCACCATTTCCGATAGCCCAAAGCGACATTGCAAACATCAGGCTGAGGATTGCGGTGGACATACTCCATGGCTCTGAATAATACCCCTGTTGTTAAAATACACGTAATTTGTTTTTCCAAAGGCCATAAGCAGAAGTGCGAATCTATTCCCACTTGATCTAACAGTCAGCCGATTCGAGCGGTGCTGTTGTTTTGATGAGGTACCGGATTGCAGTGGACGTTTTGGTCAAGTACACGGTTAGGTGTCGATGTGAATATCCCAGCCTCGTGCTGTAGCAATTTTTTAAGGGTTCTTCATTTCGTGGAACCTGTCATCTTTACTCGTAGGACTTTCGGCAGCGCCGTGCTAAGAACCTGCCAAGGGCCATTGTACAATGGAAGAAACTTTCGTGATACGCCCTTTTCATCAGAAAACTCAGACATTTTGACACAGACATAACTCCCTACTTTGAAGTTCGCTTCTTTGCACGACTTGTTAGCATGTTTGATTATGGCATGCTGACGCTTGTTCATTGCTGCGATAGCAGCTTTGAGCAGGCGTGCATACTTGGTACTGTAGCCAGGCATGTCGGGCGTTAGACCAGGGGACCGTTCGGGGAACGAATAGGAGAGAGGATTGTGCATTTGCCAACCATATTGAAGCTGATTCGGTGTCACGCCAGTTACAGAGTAAATGAAGTTGTTGTACAACCCTTTCACTTTGTGTAACTCCTTGTCCCACGTGTTCTCATCTGGAACAATTAATGAGCGAAGTAGTTGAATGATAGTATGGTTGATTTCCTCGGCCAGTCTATTAGCTTCGGGGTGTCAACCAGAAGTCTTGTTGAGTTTAATGTCATAGATCTGTGAAATGAAGTCATTCCAATCTGCACTAATGAACCTGGTGTCCCGATCACTCACAAGAGTTTTCAGGGGTCCATACTGCAGAATGTACTGCTGGTGAAATTCTTCAATCACTAGCTAAGTTGGTGCATGAGGAGGCAGAGGAATCAAATTCAGAAATTTGGAAAAACGATCCATAATGACCATGACTTGTGAATGTCCTCCCTCGCTCACCTTCCCCATGTTCGTGAAATCGATAGAGACCGACTCAAAGGGCCCATTAGGGATTGGGAGGGGTTTCAACAGGCCATAAGGCTTATGCCTATGGACCTTGGTTCTTTGAAAGACTTGACATTCAACAATAAATTTCTGAGCAAATCCCTTCATTCTCGGCCAATCAAACTGCTGCAAAAGACTTTCGTAAGTCTTCTCAAAGCCGAAGTGCCCACTTCGACCATGTGCCAAATCCAAGAAATGAGTCCGGAGAGGCGCATGGTTGGGTACACACAAACGATCAAACTTCTCATACCGGTGGAATACAAGACCCTCACACTCGTAAAAATCAGGCTGACCACTAGGGTCAGCCTTGAGCTGCTTAAGGATTGGACTAAGGTCCGGATCCTTGGCAGTGTGTTCGACTAAATCCTCCTTCAGTTTCCTTTGGAGGTCATAAGAGTCCACAAGGCAAGTCAAAAACTCAGGATGACGCGACAAAGCATCAACAACACGATTATAACAACCTTTCTTATGCTTAAGTTCAAAGTTGTAAACAACAATGTCATGCAGTCAGCGGGTCAGTGTCGGAGAGAGATCAGTTTGCGTTTTAATCCACTGCAAGGTCTGATGATCTGAGTAGACCTTGAAGTGACAACCCAAGAGGTCGTGCTTCCAATGCGTGAGCGCCTCGCGCAAGGCATAGAGCTCACGCATATACGTGGAGGTAACTACCTTGTGGCTGGGCATGCGTTTGCTGTAATACTCGAACGGACGCAGGCCATCGCCATTAGCACTGCACCAATCTCATACTGACTTGCGTCCGTAGTGACCACGAACGTGAGGTTGGAATCCGCAATGCGGAGCACAGGATGACTTACCAAAGCCTCTTTAAAGGCTTGGAATGCAATCTCACATTTCTCACACAACGAATAGTCAACATTCTTGCTTGTTAGTGGGTGACCAATGACATAAAATTTGGGCACAAACTTCCGATAATACGAGACCAAACCAAGAAAAGAACGCAGTCACTTCGGGTAAGTTCGCTGGTTGAGAACTTAAGGTCACTTTCGGATGACCTCAACCTCGGTTGCCTCCAGCTCAAGGCCGTTTGCAGACAACCGGTGCCCAAGATAGATGACACTGTCCCTTCCAAACTCAGATTTCTCGAAGTTGAGATGCAGTTGTGCCTCCTTGAGGACCTGCAAAACATCCTGAAGGTGTTTGACGTGCTCGTTCATGGACTTGCTGAAAATCAGGATGTCATCGAGGTAAACAACAACAAACCTGTTAATCTGATGGCGGAGGACCTTGCCCATGAGGCACTGAAACATGGCTGGTGCATTCGTAAGACCGAAGGGCGTAACGATGAATTCGTACAACTTTCCCATCATGTGTTTTAAATGCAGCTTTGTGCTGGTCACTCGAATCAACTTCAATCTGGTGGTAGCCAAACTTGAGGTCGATCTTGGAAAATACCTTGCACCCACCTGAAGCATCTAGCAGATCATCTATGCGCGGCAAGGGATAAACGTTTTTTTGGGTGATACAGTTTAGGCCACGATAGTCAATACACATCCGGAGTTTGCCTCCTTTCTTCAACACAAACATTACAGGTGCACCGAACTCAAACTCACTAGGCCGAATCCATCCACGATCAATCATGTCATCAATTTGTCTCCTCAACTCCTCCAACTCGCCTTGTCCCATACGGTAGACGCATCCCTTTGGAGGAATACTCCCTTTCTATTATCTCGATCTTGTGTTTGACCAGACGCTCGGGAGCTCGACGAGGTTCAACTAAAACTTCAGGAAATTGATCTAATAGACGACGAATGTTTGTTGGGACTTCCGGTGGAAGATCATCCTCATCAGGAGAGAGAAAATCAGATTGAGAATTTACAACAATTACAACTGAACTCAAAGTTCTTGGATCAGAAGTAGACTGATTTTTTACAATAGAAGTTGATGGAACATAAATAGAGGTAGTAGAAGCAGAAATACTTTCCGAGGTGGAAAATGCAGCAAAAGTAGAAGACACATGGAGAGGCTTTACAAGAGCTACATGCACATGCTCAGCTTTCTTGCGCCTGCACTGATTTGCAGAATTTGTTTGTACTCAAAAGAGTCACAGGGGACTCGCGAGTATCGTCCAATAGAATGGTACACTCGTTCCCCTTGGCATCACGCACCACGAACTGATTACCCGCCCACGTGGTCCTTAGACAATGAGCCTTCAACCAGCCCAAGCCAATGACCGCTGTCGGAGGGCGCGGTGTCCCGGCCCTCCTCCGTGTACCAAGTTCCTACTTGGTACCACCCTTAGCTTTAGTGCTGCGATCTGTAGCTACTCCCGAAACACTATGACACTTGGTACCTCGGCTGTACCATGACGTGAACCGGTCCTGTTTGGCGCCTGCCTTAACAAAAGGTGCGCCGCAGGACTTCCCTTTGGTCCACGCAGGCTCGGTGCTCTGCTGTACAGCAGAGCACGACCGGKCTGTGGCCGTGGTAGCTGCCGGGCTCGCCCTGGGACGCGGAAGTAGACAAGTCGGCACTGTTTTTTTTACTGCGCGCCGAACACCTTCTAGCTAGGTTATGGGTTAGGTGCGCGCGATAGATACCGTTGTCGACACTGTTTTTTTTACTGCGCGCCGAACACCTTCTAGCTAGGTTATGGGTTAGGTGCGCGCGATAGATACCTCTGTTGAAAAAGGACCAAAGAAAAGCGAATAAGAAAAAAGAAAATATGGAAAAAGAAAAATAGAAGAAAAGAAAACCAATAGACAAGCTTATGGGAAGCCTGAAGTTCCTGCTTTAATTGGGGCTGGCCGGCGGTCTAAGTTCTCTAGCCGCTGTCACTGTCAGATAGGTTGGCTTGCTCGAGTTAAGGGGCTGCCTGGTTTAGGGTCATGAACCGGGGCAGGTGCAGACGTGATAGGGACTCGTGTGGATATTTTAGTTGTGCACTGGTCCCCAGTAGCCACGTTAAAAGGGTAAAAGGGGAAATGAGAAAATGAGAATAGAACAAAATAGGACGGAACGTCTGATCGGCATGTGGATCAGAGTCGTCGCCTTAGTCTGGAGTAATCTGGCGGCGGCTGCCCACTTCCTATTATAGTTATTATTATTATTTATGATTTTTCTTTTTTTTACGAGTGCGGAGTTTTTCTTTTAATTTTTTTTCCCTTTTCGTCGCTTCGCGGGAAATCAAACGGTTCGAATCTTGAATGCGGTCGTAGTCTGTGGTCCAGACTGGTCAGGCCTGTCGTTCTTTCACCAATGGTTGGGAGGTCCGTCCAGGCGCCGCGTGGTGGAACCCCAAAAGAGGGGCGACCTGCGGCCGCATCGGTAGGAGGCTTATCACCCCCCTCATGGAGGGTCATAAGCCCCCTCCTTGCAATCGGACATGGGCACCCGGTAGCTGTAGTCCGGTGTTCCCCTTTTAGAGCAGAGGGTTTGCCAGATGGTATCCCGTTATGGGACCAACGTGCTAAGCTCGGTTGTATTGTCTGTGGTGATAGGGCCTACTACCATTGGGGTACTGGCTCTGTTTTTGTTATTATTCCTATTTTTTTTTATAATTACGAAAATTAAAGGAAAGGAAAAGGGGAAGTGATTCTAAAAATTTTGCTTCTTTCCCACTAGGACACGGGGATTCGGTCCCCTCTGGCTTCTAAAAAGGATGGGTGAAGAGGGCATTGCCGCTCCGCGAGTGTGAGTAGCGGTAATACGCTGAGTTGCTGATTCTCGACGGTATTCGAACTTAGCCTGACCGGCGTCCCTGCGTGCAGGGCATGCAAACTGAGCGTTGGCCCTGGCTATTGAGGGAAAAAGGAGGCACTGGCCTGGGTGGTGTGCTTTCAGGCGAGCGTCACTGTGTAAGTGACCTGGCACTGCGTTGGGGCCATTGGGTACGGTCTAGCCATGACGCTGCATGGCTATAGGCTTGGGTACTGGTATCACTGGCCCGTTGGAAGCCCGTGTCCGGGGAAGGGCCTTGGATCACCGTTATACTCAACTACGACGGTGGAGACGAAGTGCTACTGAAGATCAACGTGGAGGGAGCGAGAGAGGGAGAGATGCGCATTAATCCAAAGCTGCAAGACGTGATTACAGAGGCAAGAGATCGAGCGGAGAGACGCTGCAGGAGGGACGGTGTGACGGCGAGACTACGGATAACGGTGACTAACCAAGAGACAGAAACTTCGATGGACACGGCGGACCCGGAGCAGGCCCACCAGGTCAGGGACTCAGGTGGGGAGAGCGAGATGAGCGATCGGGAGACGGACCTCAAGTCTTGGAATAGACTAGGTGAGGTCCAGAGGTATCACTGGGTCACAAAACCGGTGGAGGGACCCGAGGCCAGCTCGCGACGGACGATGCCAGGAGGCCGCGGGACAGGTGAGAAGCGGAGCAAGGGAAAAGGACACGTGTGAGAGAGAAAAAGAAAAAAGGTCAACAGTGAAGAGAGAAGGGCAGAACTGAGCGAGTGTGCGAAGATGTTGACGTCAACTGAACTTGGATGTGTGACTAACCAGTAACGGGGATATACTGAGACAGACAGCACCGAAGAGGCGCGTGTAAGGCAGAGGATGCACAACCGAGTGAGAAGGGGAGCATTGGAGAGGGAGACCTGACAGATGAGCGGGGTATGAGTTTGCGTAGCGCGGCTAATATCAGCGTGCTTGCGTACATAGTACTAGCTGAGCGTACACGGAGGGAGATGTTGTCCTTGGCCGAACTGCGGTACTTGATGAGCTACAGAGAAGTGGACATGTTCTTTTTTTTCCCTTTTGTGAATCAGAATTAGCGAGCGCGGTGACCGAGCCGAAAGCAGTTACATGCTCGCACAGGTTGCAGGCTGTATGTAGCAAGGTCAGAGGTCGTGTGAGAAAGAGGGGGAGGTCATCGCTGCTAATTGACACATTGCTGTATAGCTATGGCGGTGAGAGGGTGAGCTGATTTTCTCTGCGTGCGAGGGTGCTACACTCGGTGTAGGTAGATAGCATTGGAGGTAACTCCTCTTCTTGTCTACTTCTGTCTGTGCCCCGGTTGGAGCTCTCATCGCAGGGTCTTCTGTCTGCCACTGCTAGTCTCCTAGTGATTAAAGAAGACAAGGGCTCTGCGCGCAATCTGCGAAGGTAAAACGTGATTGGTGTAACGGTGTGCTAATCATCGTCCGCATACAGGATGGAGAAAAGGGAGACACGCGAGAGGATGTTCTCGCACGCGAGTGCGTGATGGGCATGAGTAAAGAGAGACAACTTGCTTGAAAAAGCGTACTTGTGAGCTCACTGTTGACGTCAGCACCTTTTCACGATATGAGTCTTGATTCGACTTCAACGCGACACCCACCCGTTCTTCGCTTCTTGAGGTCCGAATAATTACAAGGGAACGTACAGGCTACTCACCGTTATGAATGGGGCCATGTCAAGTTTCGTTATGAAGGATGATAGTGACGAGTATTGGTTGTTGGTTAGTGAGCTGAGCGATCACTGCAGTCCTAGCGAGATCTGATATCTGATAGACTGAAGATGTGAGTTTGAACTTTACAAGCGAAGACCAATCATCTTTGACGGGAGTAATGGCTGTGAGACCGAAAGGACTAAACTGACAGCTAATGAAGAAGAACGAAATTTTGGTGGTGAAAGGTAGATCGAGTAGGGATAAGAGAGAAGGCTGGGAGGAAGAGGCGAGTAGCGATATGGAAAAACATAGACTAACGCAAAGAGAGTTTGCGGTCGAAAGAGCAGGAGGGAGAAAGTACATCGAATACGTGACCTACTTCTACGGGCCTGATGGCAAACTGCATAGTACTGGTTCTTCGCTAGAAAGCGTGGAGCAGGCCACGACAAAACTCACGTGAGCCTAGTAGAGTTCAGGTCACCATTTCCAGAAATCTACTAGCGTCCAAACAGTGGCAGTTTGCAGCCTTCTCCGTGGCATGAAGATGCGGGTGTCCACAATCCGAATACTCAGTGCATATTCAGACAACCAGAACTGGGACCAGGTTGGGATTAACATTCAGACATTGAGATCAGAACAGTAATCAAAACGGCAACCAGAAATGGCAGTCAGAGATCGGTTTTTCTGGAGCAGCTTTTGAGAACGGTATCCGGGACAAGTATTCGAAAGGCGTCCAGACGGTACTTAGAGTCGTACTCAGAGCCATACTCAGAATTATACTCAGAACCATACTCCGAACCATACTCAGAATCGTACTCAGAACTGTACTCAAAATTGTGCTCATAAAAGTACTCGGAGTAGTACTCAATCACTATTTGATCATTATACTAGCCACTATTCGGTCCTTTATTTGATCGACATTCAGCAACCAGTCAGTGGTCACAAACGACACTTCTTAGTGGCAATTTCAACAGCAGCAGTCAATCGGTAACCAAGTGGTGGTCAGACAACGATTGGATCAGCATCCAGAACAACAAACAGATCAGGGGTCAAAGCCGCAACCAAAAACTGCAACTAAAAAGAAAAAAAAAAAAAGAAAAAACAACCCTCAAGGCAACATTTTGGAGAAATAGTATTCAGAACCGACTTTTAGAATGGTTCTAGAGCAGCACCTGGGACTGTACTCAAATCTGTCTTCAGATTGGGACAATTTTCAACAAGTGGTTCAACCACTATTTAATCCATATTTGTTTAGCAAACGGTCAACTCGATCAGACAACAGGCATTCATTGGCAGGCGACAGTTAACTCGACTTTTAACATTTTGCTCTCTATCAGCAAATTTCAACAGCACTCAGTTTTCACAGTCAGCGGTCAATCAACAATGTTCAGTCTTCAGTCAGCAACCAATCAACACCTAACCAGCTTTTAATCAACAACTTCAGCGACAGTCAATTCTTAACCAGCGTTTAGAGAAGGTATTCAGATCAGCAATCAGACCAGCAGGTAATCAGGAAACGCAGTCAGATCAACAATGAACTCAAGAGTCGGATCAGCAGCCATCAGCAGACAACAGAAGTCATTTTCCATGAGTACAGTCGAATCCTTTCGAGTCAGCGAGTCAGTGTTGGCCAATCTCAATCAGATTTCATGCAAAGAGGCATTCCGTTATCAGTATGCTAGTGCCACCGGTTTCAGACAAGGAGGTCTGTCAATCTTCGTTGTCCAGACCAGTTTTGTTGATGGCACTATCCTCGATCTGAGGCCCTATCTGAAGAAGGGCAAAGAGGCCCATGAGCATTTTGATGCCGTTTGGGTCTCTGCCACGAGGTATCTCGAGCAGAGGGAGAGAGAAATCGATGAGAGTGGCAAACTAATTCGCAGCTTTGGGCCCAAGCTTTATACGGACTACCCTAAGCCTCCCGTTCCTTCCCTTCTCACGGATGGCACGAGTTGGCATGATATGGTCGGCTTGGCAAAGAGGTATATCTCTCCAGCGATGATCGACATTGAGGCACTGACAGAGCCAACCGAGTACCCACACCTCAGGCGAGGAGTCTTCTCAGTGGACGGGTTGCCTACATTGTGGGAGGAGTTTTGCTCCATGGTTAACTTTCGTGTCATGTATCTCGGATGGTCATGCTTAGGGCTTGCTGGCTTCAGGTGACTCTTTGTCACGAAACCTCAATTTCAGACTGTACGTGGGCGTGGGTCACAGCACCAGAGATGAACAATGAAATAAGAGATTGAGAGAGACTGCTCAGAGGGATGAGTGAGGACTCTTGAGAGGTGCTGATCATGCTTGCTTATGTGTACTTTCTAAGATTATTATGAATTCTCATTCTTCCCTCATTATGTTCTCCTTTGCTGATCATGTCACAGTTCTCAAATTCCTAAATTGGCATCTCGATACACACACAACATATTTGTTTTAATTATTATTATTATTTGCTTTATCATTGGTGTTCCGAATCACAATCAAAGATTCCTAAAACCGGGGTCCGGCGAAGATCGTAATTGAAGGGTCTCGCTCGAAGCCGGACGCACACAACAGGAAGGGATTTGCATTAATTTTATTTTATTTATTTTTGCAACCACAAATAAAATCTTGCGTGGTAGCCTGTTGGCTTTCCGGTCGCCTGAAGCGGCCTGGGACACTTGTCCATGACATAAAAGTTCATCTGATGTGTGACGGTGCGATCCTTGTCAAAAGTGACGCGCACACCTTTGACAGCATGTGTTGAGGTGACAACCTCTTGGTTGCCCACCTGGGTCTGACAATGGTTCTGCAATTCCACTTACTCCATTCCCAGACCCGTCTTACGAATTTCGTTAGGAGAAAAGAAGTTAGTCGTTGAGTCACTATCAATCAACACGCAGATGTATCGGCGCTTAATGAGCAACTTAAAGAAGGTCAGTTCCACACTCCCTTGAACATGGTGATGCTGCTTGATCTGCAACCAATGTTCCAGGTGAGAGTGAAAGTCAACTTCCTAAGTCTTTTCCCAAGGCTCGGTGTGAAGTACTTGGACTGCACCAGCCTTGGATTCCGCAACAACTGACTGTTCAGCTTCCCTTATTGTAGAGAGTGCTGATGACTCTTCTACGCCCTTTGCTTGTTTCCCTGCAGACGATAACAGTCTTGCACAACATACCCAGACTTTTGACAATGCAAGCACACGCTGTCGGAGCAAACACCCTTACAAGGGTATTTGCTCATGTTTTTGCATTCGATACAGTATCGACACTGGTCACAGTGCTGAAGGCAGTTTGGAGTAAAAAGTGAGAATTTTTTTTTGGCATGACGCCATGAAGCAAATTTTTCGACTATTGAGACGAGGTTGCAAGGTGATCATATGCTGTGAATACTCCGTGTACGAAAATAGGTAAGGGTTAATAAAGTTAAAAGTCTTCGACCGCAAGGGCCGGAGTGTTGGAAGAGAACAAAAAAATGTCGCGCGGGATGCGGCGCCCACGATCTAAATCAGCCAAGGGTTCGGGCGGTAAGGGAAAAACGAATTAGATCGAGTCCAGAGGCATCCGAACAGTATGGGAGAAAATGTGGGTCACGCTGCCGTAAACTCGAAAACAGACTGAAAGAATAATATAAACCCTGGTCGTGCGCCCGGGGGCAGCTAATAGAAATGTGCCATCACCACACCAAGCGGCCACGACCGGTGTTGGGCCTCTAAAAAGGCCAATTGTGGCTTTCCTTTGCGTGGCCTTGAGTGTCGGACACATCTACCTCTACTTGGTGTAGTACCGACCTACCTGCTACTTAAGTATTCTCTGAAGTGTCGCGGTTTTTTTTTTCCCGCCGCTTGAGTGTTTTTCCCATTACAACCCTCAATGTCAGGATCACAGGAAAGTACCAGCCCTTCGGGCCTTCCAGTCAATCAAGTGCCCTTGCCGGTCACACACGCACTCAAGCCGACAAGCGCTCAAACAAACACGCAAGACCAGCAAGCGTGCACACACACAGATTTAGAAAAGGGCTCGGACCACTAGGTGGACCGAGCCCCACTACTCTATATAGAACTGAGCGGCTCCTCTTCCAACTGAAGTAGGAGCTAGCTTGGTAGGTTTCGGGGCAGACTGTCAAGCTGGGGACGTAGGGATCGAATCTGCCCCGGCCCCTTGAGCTGGCTCCTTTTCTGTTGTAAAGGAGTTGCATTTTTACCCCGAGTTCAGGCGACGGGGGCTCGAAACCGCGACCTCCGTACTAGGAATTAGTTAAGTTAGTTCGTTAGTGATAACCGAGTGTAATAGGGCTGCGACACTTGGCAGTCTAGGGTAGTTAGCAGTTAGATATCTGTTAGATTTTTTATTTTTATTTTTTTCAGATTTTTTTTTTTTTTTTTTCTTGTTGAGTTATTTTTCTTTTATTTTCCTTTCATCGTCCGTGATTTTCTTTAGTAGACTTTCCTCCTACATCTGCCCCGATTTTCGGGCGGATTCGTTCCCAAGGAGTTTTCGATAGTCTGCCACGATAGCGAACTTGAACGTGGTTTGGCCCGGCGTGCCCGTGAGTAGAAGGTAAGAGAAGAACAAAAGAGGTTTACACAAGGAAGAAAGCGCGAGCAGAGTAACAAATGGGCAGCCGCGTGCATGAGTCGGAGCGCGACCATGCTATCAACGAAAAGGACCTCACGCGGAGGGCAACGGAGAAGACAAGCGCTGAGAGGGAAGAGGCATAGAAACTTTAAGAAGGAATGGAGGGAGCGTGCGGGGATGCGCGGGCAGAATAGTTGAGGAAGTAGCGTACGCAAGTGGGAGGAGATGGCGAGCGGGAGGCAGGCGAGATAGCGTGTGGGGGAGAAACAGGAAGAAGGTGGCCACGCAAAGGGAAAACGTTGGCCGCATAGAAAGAGGTGGACGCGCGAGGGAAGAAGGAGGCACAAGAAGAAGAAGAAGAAGAAGAAGAAAAAGAAGAAGAAGAAGGAGAAGAAGGAGAAGAAGAAGAAGAAGAAAAGAAGAAAAGAAGAAGAAAAGAAGAAAAGAAGAAAAGGAAGAGGAAGAAGGGGAAGAAGAGAGGAGGACTTACCTCCTTTACAGTCGATGAAGGTGATGTTCCGAGCGTGGGATTTGAGACCTTGTACTTGAGTTAGGGACTATCTGCACATGCGTTCGGTGTGTTTCCAGTTCGCCTAAAAGAGGCGAGTTATTTACTGATGGTCGACAGACGACCTTTGCAGCACGGTTTGGACCTCGAGTCGCCTCTCTAAACGGGCTCGTCATCCGCCCGACTTGTCGGAATACGGGCTTGTGCTGGTCGGGTTCTCCATGCGGTGGCCTCGGCATGCTGCACCTCATGGCAGATCGTGGCGCTGCAGTAGGAGCGGGAGAGAGAACAAGTAAGTCCTCGATCTCGCGGCTCATCTCACGGTGTCAGGCGGCCACAAGCAGTGCGCCGCCTGAAATCTGCGGTTTTGGGGCTTAGGCTCGAAGGCAAGTCCGTGTTTTGACAGTACTCTGGTTCGACCAAGCAGCAAAAATTAGAGGAACTTTTGGCACCCTTGACTTTGGGCATGGTGAACCTTACGAGTAGCCCTCAAAGATAGCGAGATGTGTGGGCGCACTCGGCTTATCTGGAGACCGTCATTTCCGGCCGTTCAGAGAGCTGGACCCAGATTGGCTTGCCGCGGAGAGGCATTGCGGGAACAGACCTCGCCGCAACGTTTTTGCAGCATACGACCGGGGCCGGAATRGGGCCTCRAATTTTTGTCTATTTTAGTACCATAATTARAGATGGGGAAAAAGGGATTAAGACCAGATGGGGAGAAGKRAAAAACATAATATCCCTTAATTTCCTCATTTTACACGGCATTTAAAACTAGGGGGGAAAACCCTTGTATTTTATGATCTCGGCAATAAATTTAAAAGCATAGAAAAAWACTAAAAATARAGAAARAGAAAAGAAACAAAARAAATCCGGTCCTATGTATATACTTTCTCGGAATTTAATTTTGAGGAATTTACGCTTGATTTACTTTTTCCGACAATAGAATTGAGAAAAAGGAAGATTGATTAAGAACAATGAAAGGGACGGGAAACGATGACAATTGGGAGATGGGCCAAATTTCGCCTTGATTACCCGCCATCAACTCTGACCCCAGAAAGATCATTTTCTCTGGATTCTAACAGTTTTCACTACCGCCGATGGTCGAGATTCCCTACGTCGTTTTCCCTAATTTACTTGGTTACTAATCTTACCAAAGATGGGGTGTTCCAAGAGCGAGAGTCGCGTGGACAGCATGAGGTGGTGCTACTTTGGACCGACAGTATGGTACCTGGCTCGGTATGGGCACAT
>BFEA01000318.1:840328-861381 GCA_003427395.1 Chara braunii | reverse complement strand
GGGGGGGGGGGGGGGGAAACGAAGAAGGGTCTACGGACTATCTATGTAGAAGTTGGAAAGGCATCAGTGAGTTTTACATTTTGAAGTTTGAAAGGGGCCTGTGAGTTCCAAATTCAAAAACGGAAAGAGATCAAGTGATCTACGTATTTTACATTTTAAAGTTGAGAGGCTTTTGTCTGTCTATCTATCTGTCTGTCTGTTTGTCTGTCTGTCTGTTTGTGAGTGTCTGTTCGTCAGTCTGTCTGTTTGTTTGTCTGTCCATCCATCTGCCGATAGCCCTCGGACAAAATGAGGGAGGTTCAACATTAGGCATAGTAATATAAGCACCTCCCTCTAGTAGCTCCTCCTTTAACCGCTCCTGTCCATTGTTGGGAGCTATATCTGTTGTGCCAGAATATCCTAGTGTCTGATTTAAGAGACCGGATACATACAGTGAGACGAGCAGAAATGTCAAGTGCAAAGCTGAAAACAAAGTGGACTTGGCGAAAAATATTTTGTTTTCGAAGCCTCCACTGCATGGCCTTCTTGAATTTTAAAATAATTATTATTTTAAGAAGAAAAAAAAAACGATTATTTCAAGTATATTGGCCAATGGAAAATTATTTTTTCAGAAAAAATAATTGCATATTTGCAAACTGGACTATTTTTCAAGTCCAGTTTTCACGAATACCTTGTGTTCCTTCGTTTGTTGCCATGATTGCCAGTGTTTGTTTATCCAGTCTACCCAGCCTGCATCTTGTAGGTTTTGCGTGTTTAGCCTGAAGTGACCCAGGCCCGTCTGATTCTCTTCTGACCAGGTCATATCCATAATGACCGGCTTGTGATCCGACATGGATGCATACGATTCCGTCACTGACTGTGTGTTTTGTGTGCAGGCGCCTGCTGTCAAGAAAAAGTCTAGTCTTCTTTTGGCTCCGGCCGCCTGTGGAGTGCACGCAAACCACGTGAAACCTAGCGCCTGAGGATGCAGCACTCTGTAAATATCCACTAGTTCCCACGCTTCCTTCCATCGTAACAATGCTTCCCTATCCCTCTTCAGTGTCTCTTCCGATTCTGAATCTAACCCTAGGCTGCACACAAGGTTTCAGTCACCCCCTATCACCATGTTCTCAAATCTTGGTAGACAGTATGGCAGTGCTGTAATAAAACGCAGTCTCTCGTTAGGTTTATTCGAGGCATAAACTGTTGCTACCACTAACACCCTCCCCTCGATGCTCAGTTTGAGCCATACCCAACGTCCCCAGAGGTCCGCATCGTAGTCCACTAACTCTGCTTCAATCCTTTTGTGTACAAAAATGGTTGTCCCTCCCTTGGTACCCCTTGCCGAGGACCAAAGCTGAGGCCCGTCCCACCAATCCATTAGTTGAGCTAGCTTAGCTTCTAAGAATTTAGTTTCTTGGATAAAAACGATATCCAGATTCTTCTTGTGTATCCATTGCGTGAGTCTGCGACCTTTCTGCCTACCTCCCGAGTCCCCCACGCCCTTCAAGTTCTAGGTGCCTATCTTAATTCTCCCCATGTGCCGGTGTGGTTCCATTCTCTGCGGCCGTCTCTTGGATCCGCTCCCCTCCTATAAGAGTCCTTCGGTCTCCGTCTTGCTATGGGCTCGTCCCCTGCCATTCCTCCGCAAGTACTTCCTGAATGTATCCTGATTCCAGGTTACGGTCCACTGGCATCCGGTCGTTGATCACCCTAAGGAAAGTGGTTGAGAGTCCTAGTTCCACTAGCACATTCTCCAATTTTGGGGATGGAATTCCCCGGAAAGTAGTTGAGGGCAACATCGTTTGTCCTCCTCTGCTAATTAGCCCTAGGATATATGCTTCCTGGCCTAGTAGAGTACAAACCAGGGGCATCAACAGTTTCTCTTCGTAGTCTTTTTCCCCGACATCGTGTGTGTGCACGCCATCTGGAATTGTCGTTCGTTTCTCTGTCGTTCCTCTGTTGTCGTTCTGGGAGTGATAGCTTATGGCATTAGAAGCGCTGGCCTATTCCTCTTCCGCTTGAGCTCTCGTCTGGTCTTCTTTTGTTGGGACGCCATGGACTCCGTCTTCCGTGACTACTCGTTCTTCCATCCTTCTCCCTCCTCTTGTCGGTATCGGTCGCCCACCCCTGGT
Source organism: Chara braunii (assembly GCA_003427395.1). NCBI lineage: Eukaryota > Viridiplantae > Streptophyta > Charophyceae > Charales > Characeae > Chara > Chara braunii. The sequence goes on along the minus strand of BFEA01000318.1, from coordinate 859,267 downwards.
CTTGAGCCCCAGTTATTGCCGACTCCCAGGTTTGAAAGGATGGGTCCCAATAACTGCGAAAAGAATTGATATCCTGGTAGACCTGTGTTGGTACATCGCCCATGCATATTACCGGCTGCCTGTGGTTGCTGCCACATGGGGTTGTACTGCATAGCTGTTAGGTACGGGTGACCCCCCTCGGCAGGCGGGTCCCACATTCCTAGTTGTGAGCCTCGCATTGCGTTGAAGTCCGGCATCGCTCCTCCCTGTGGTCCCCTTCTCTGGAGATTTACACCGACCCTCGGCTGTTGTTCTCTTTCTTGGTGGTGATGACCTCGTTCCCCTGATCGCGCCAGGCCCGAACACTCCTGTATCTGTCCTCTTCCTCCTGCTTCACTCGGTCCCCCCCTTCCAGCACTATTCATACCTGGCTCCCTGGCCGCCCCTCGGATATAACGTTGGAAAACTACATCTCCTCGTTGAGGTCTTCGATTCGTGCTGCCCCTCGCGTCCCTCTCGTTCTCCTCTGCCTCCCCTTCTCTTGGACAACCCTCGTTTTCCGTGTGGAACCACCAACGACACCGATTACACCATGGTGTTGATTTACATACGAATTGTACCTCATACCTCTCCCCATCCTCCAGCATCATCGGAAGTATGGCTTGGAACCTTTCTTCGGCATCTCTTGCTAGGTCGAACTTCAGATTCATCAACTTTGGTTGTGAAGGGTCTGACTCTGGTGGATGACGATGGATGATGGGTCCCATAGACTGAGCTACTAGGTCGCCAACATGAAACATTGCTCTTAGTGGTACTTTTAGCGCTACCACCCAGAACTTTGTCTCATCTTCCTGTCTCCTCTGTGCCTCCAATTCTGCCCTGGTCATTCATGGTTTAAATAACATGCGATATTCCACGCCTCTAATAACCACCACGTCATCTGCCTTGGCAATCAACCATTGCGCGATTTCTCTTGCCTTCGCCACATACGACATTACGTTCGGTCCTTCCCCATGCACTCTCCCTCTCTTGAAACCTCTGGTGAAGGTCTTCTTACGAAACCATCCATTCTCGTATGCGCGGATGAGGTCTTCTCTTGTTTTGGTCGGTAAGTCTCTCGCCTCTCCCTGGAAGATCACCGTTACCGTGCGCTCTTTAAGCCATGCCGTTGTTAGTCTGTCCATCTGCGGGTTCACCTTGAAGACTCGTACATCGTTTTCCACGACGAATTCCCCATGTTTCAGATCCTCCGGGAAGATTCCGTCTTCGTAGCATTTCGTTATCAGGATTCGTTTACGGTCTTCTTCCGACAGCGGCACCTCATTTGAATCCGGATGGTCTTCACGGTTGTCTTGGTCCATTTGTTGACTTCACCTCCTGCTGCTCCTCTTGTTCTCCAATCTAGCTTCCACACTTCAAAGGCGAGCGCCTGTCCGTCGCGCGCCCATCTCCAGTTTACACGTAGCTTCGCTCTTCACGTAAAAGGATTCATACATGTTCTTCAACTCTACACGTGGTGTCAGGCTAACTCGCACGTAGTCGACCTCCCTCCCCACCGGGTCGGTTGCTCGGGGATGTCGAGCGAGGTGACAATGCTGACGCTTGGGCGTCGTGTTGAGGCTCCAATCGTCGAGTCAGACCGGTTCCACCCGATAACGCTAACTTAGAGCACTGAAGTTGCCGTCCACCACGCCCCCCGGGCCTCGGGTCCTCGGAAAGTGTCGACTCTGTGCTAATCCAAAAGCTAACACCGCAACGCAGAATTAGTGCTTCGAATTAGTGCAGAATTAGCGCTACCGGAGAACCTTCGGCGCCTCTGCCACCCTTGGTACAGAGAAGATTCCCGCTCCACTTATTTCAGACTCCAGACTTGAGAACAGTAGAAGCACTCACAAATTGCTCAGCGCTACATGACAACCCTTTTACAGCGCTAAATGACAGCGCCAACTCGTTCTGATGGTCGGGGCAGGCATCGCTCCACTTATTACAGACTCCAGATTCGAGAACAGTAGAAGCACTCACAAATTTCTTAGCGCTACATGATAACCCTTCTACAACGCTAGATGACAGCGCCAGCTCGTTCTGATGGTCAGGGCAAGCAGGAGGCACACTCACGAAACTCAAGAACAATAGAAGCACTCAGCAGTGACTGCTGAGGTAGGGTAGTAGGATAGGAGGTGAGCTAGGAGTATTGACGTGAGGGTGGGATGGGAGGCGGTCTCATACTTCAGGACCCCCACTTCTCACAGCTTCAGGTAATCACTGTGCACTCAATGACTGACCTCTAAAACAATAGTAGCATTCACAAATTTCTGAGTGCTACATGACAGCCCTTCTACAACGCTCGATGACAGCGCCAGCTCGTTCTGATGTTCGCGGCAGGAGGCACACACGAAAATAGAGGCCAGAGCAGGGGTAGGAGAGAGGGCGCTAGAAAACCTGAGCGTTGCAGGCTGTGAACTCTATACAAATCGAGAGTGCCCTTCGAGAGCGCTGTCGGTGCGAATACCCCTACAAGGGTATCCACCCTGGTTTTTGCAAGTGACAGAAAACAAGTTTGGTTTAAAGTCTAAATATACTGCGCGAGGCGCGGCTGAGTCTATGGTTCACATTGACTGAAGGTTGACTAGAGTAGAGAGTGTGTGGGCGTAGAAATTTGAGGCGCTCGTGATTCTTTTACTTCGCTGGCCAGATTTATTTATGATTAAACTAGGATTAAAAAGATTTTGTCTCTTGATTGGTCCGCCTACCTGTGACTTATGTTTACATACGGAGAACGACACCGCCTACAACTACTGGGCCTCTAAAAATGATAACTTTTATCTTCTTCTTATCGGTCTGAAGTACCCGGCACCGCTTTAAGATTGAGTCTCACCACATCTCCCTCCGATTTCCATGCTCGTATCTTGACAGTCTTATCGGGCAAAGAATGACAACCTCATTCACACCCTTCTAAGGCTCAGTTCATAAGATCCTACCTCTTCGAAGTGTGGTGGACCCACACAACAGAAACCAATTTTAGTTTATCACTCCAAAACTTGTTCATGCCAAACAGTAATTGCCTTACTTTTTATTTGAGTTTAGACAAGGTATGAAACACTTTCCTCCTTTTCGATGATAGTGTAATTATTTCTTTTTTTGCAAGAAAAAGTGACAGCACCTCACTATGGACCAGGAACATTGTTCCGGCATGAGTCTCACAACCACGTACAAGACTTTACTATACTCTCTTTAAATTGCTTTAAAAAAAAAACAATCGACGTTGCAATTTCAAATGACAGATACGGCATGTTGACCTCCATTGAGAGAATTCCTTCCCTTCAACGGTTGATCACTTCATTCACGTTCAGCTCCACGCTGAACGTGGATTTCATACAAGTTTTTTACCCTTATTGAACAAAGCAATTCACAACATATCCAGACATACACAAACATGCATCAAGCAGTTAACAAATATGTGTACATAACAAGTTACAAATTTCACTCAACAAAGAACAAGATATACAATGATACATCACATGAAACATATATTATTTATTCCCACATACATTCATTCATACAAATTCATACACATTTACCATACTAATAATAAGAAGTTTTATCAATTTTTATATAATATTGTAATTTTGAGGCATTGGATAACCTTTAAGTGGATACTCTCATACTCGAATCAGATTGAGTACAATATTAAAGGAGATAGTTATTTAAATAGATAGTCTCATGATACAATTTTCAATGTGTAACCAATCTATAATGTTTAAGCATATTCATATACTTTTTAAGAATCAGGTAAATTTAATCGGACTATTTATGCAATGACTTGTAAAGCTACTTCATTACCATACTCTATCTCATACAATCTCAAGCCGATACATAAAGCTACTTCATTACCATACTCTATCTCATACAATCTCAAACGGATACAATCAGTAGGCTTTCAGAGAGGATGGTTATTTTAAATAGATACTCCAAGACTCATATGTTGCACGATACAATTTCTTGAGTTTGACTATTATCGAAAGATCGAGTCTATCATCAGAACCTATGTCATATAGCTCTAAGAATTGGATGATCGACTCAGATTATGTGAGCAATAATCAAAATGGTTAGTTTAAATTTACAATCTTATCATCGGAATACATGACACACGACCTCGCGAGCATGCGTGGTGTTAAAGAAGGTAGTCTAACTGTTATACACCTCAGGATTCAAGAGGTATATTCGTCATTATATACATAATATAACTTCAAAATGGAACTAATAGTATGCATCAGGTCTCTTTTTTACCTTAGTGGAATTCTTTTCTCGTCATTCAAGAGAGGTACTACAATGATGAGACACAAAAAATAGATAATATTGCATTAATCTGCGCGGTGTGAAAATCATTACTTAAGTCAATCTGATCTAGTCCTTCCTAGATTTTTTGACAATGGTCTGGATAAAAGATTCTAGCCTCATTCGAACTAACATCTCGGTTTTGTTAGCTTAGGACAAGCAACACCCGATCCCTCTATGTTTGTCTTTCAGCCAATCCCCCTATACGGTGGTTAAGAGACAACTCTACATAAATTGTTATAGCATAAAAGAAAAAATATAAGCATAATACATAAGTAATGATCCATTGGTACAACTTACAAAATGAATGGTGGATCAGGACGCACGATGGCAGTGAAAATACAAGTTCAGACAGTTGAAAAAATATGATTAAGCATAAAGAATGAGATATGATGGATATGGAAGGAGGATAACCTTATACAAGAAAATAATTTAAAGCATAATAAGGAATGATATAATATTTTTTGCAAAAGGTACTAAGTCACTTTACCAAAGGAGATCACATGTTTGTGTTCGTCACCTTGATAACCGCACAATCACATACCATCTCCTTTCTCTTCGTTTTTCTTTCTCCTGTGAAGTAGATAAGCCAATACAGTGACCTTCCTTATCGACTTAATTTTCCTGTGCCGATTTCTTACTTGTGTGTCTTAGGCGGGACACCGAATGAATATTTACTCATCGGTAATACAACACTCACGAACCTATGGTTAGTAGAAGTTAATAAGTAAGAGATACAATAATGCAATATATAAGTTAACACAATGCTCCAATATGATTAAGAAAATTACGATGTGAGCAACGCTAAGCAGGAATTATAAGTTAACATAATTTTGTCGGCGCGAATATCCTAACAAGGGTATCCGCCCTGGTTTTTGCAATTGATAGAGGGGCCGCTAGTTCAGGCCTGTGTGTTCAAATGGCTACCTGCGTATGGGCGAGGGCCGTCTAAGTAGGCAGGGTGAGTGGGTGCGCAGTTTCAAGGCGCGCGTGTGACTCTACCCCTTTGATCGGTTGCTGGGCTAGATGTCCGCCTTGACTTTGCCCTTCGGATTAGGCTAGGGGTTGGTAGGTCGTCACCCGTCCGCCGTGCTTGACCGACGACGGTTGTGGTACGACCGTGATATAGTTGAGGAGGCCGGCACGGATACCTAGCGGCCGAGGGTCTGGTTACGGGTGGAGATAAGGGCCTACTGCATCTATCCTCGGGCTTATGCACTAGTCCGCACCACTCATATGGGATTCAGCGCCTGGTGGTCCCAGGCTTGGGCTTAGCCCTATAGGTTATGGTGTTGGGTTGCGGCTACAAAGGTTCGGGGATCGAGGCCCGCGAGCAGCGGGGCGGGAGCAGTGGAGCAGCGGAGCGGGGAGGGGAGGACCGAGGGGTGGAGGGCTGCTAAGGCTATCCCCCTCAGCTTTTTGCTGATGAGAGATGGTGGGCCCGACCCACGAAACTGGCGGGGGGACAAACGGTAGTCCACCACTAAAGAATCTATGATATATATTTTATTTTATTTTTACTTTTACCAATTTTTTTTGTGGATAAAAGTCCCGTTAACTTCGCGCGTTACTTCAAGACGAGATACAGTACCCCGGGGCGCGGCCCCGGTCAGAGTCCTTCGGGACATCCGCTAAAAATTGGAACGATACAAAGGAGATTAGCTCGGCCCCAATGTGGGAATGATACGTATAAATTGGAGGAGAGGCACGCAGAGTCGGCTTGACGTAGCCGTTTTTACTTTTACTTTTTTGACGACCGGAGTTCGTCGAGGCCAGGGCGAGCCGCTGTCAGAGGTGCTGCGTTAATAGAACTAGCCAGGAGGGGTACAGCGAACCCGGACGTGGATCCGACCAGGTGCGTGGGGAAAGTAAGAACGTCGATGGCGGGGTGATGGAGGACGAGACGGGGGAACGCTCTAACGTGCTTGTTCCTTGACGGAGTAGGGCAAGGGGGGAGGCGATTCGGGGGTTCTTTGCCCGGGCGAGCTGCATGGTGGGGTCGGATTCGGTGGTAAGTTGGTAAGCTTAGAGTTAAACAGAAAAAGGGGGCGCGTAGAGGTGTGGTGGAAGAAAACGATGGCGAGGTAAAAAATGGGCAACTGCGATCGGTAGACAGTAGGAACGGGCGAGTGAAGATAAGGCCCGGGGGTTTTCAGACGTTGCGCATCCGATGGTAACGTCAGATTTGCGGAAGGGTGAACGCGTTTGGTAATCCGACAGGCTCAGGCCACGCGCGGGGGAAGCGGACTTAGGATTGGCGATATATCTTTCCATGTTCTAGCGGAAGATCCATTCAGCCTCGTTTGTCCTATCAGTGGGGTAGCGGGAGACGGCAGTGGAGTTGATGGCTTACCTAATAGCCGGCACGACGCTCATCATAACGCTAGGAAACTCTTTCTCTCCTTCTCGCGCACATGTACGCATACGAAGGGCAGTGTATAGTCCCGTGCTTTGGCGGGAGATTCATTCCGGTCTAGCCTGCTCGCCAGGATGGCAACCTCCTCTCTCTGATTACGGGTGGTTCCTCTCCATGTTTTTTTTTTGTTCGTGATCTTGGTTCCTCAAAGGGCAGCAACAGCGAAGGAATAGAGGCAGAGCCCGGAGAGCGTACCAGTTGACTAGAGCGCTGCCTACCCTACCAGGTGAGCCCGCTGCAAGGGTCATCTGTGAGATTGCAGGCTTGCCAGTCGCTGGCAGACCAGGCTTGCTGCAGCGCCACAGCTACTTCGCGGGCTCCTGCTAGCTGTTGCAACACGACAGCTGGCTATTGGCAGCGTGTCGCTGTGTACCTTGCTGCTCGGACGAAGTTTCAGCAACAGCAACTACCGAGATTGCTGCAGGGTTGCTGTACTTGCCTTGAATACGACTGTTCGGCGCCGTGCGACTGCGGTTGGATCACCGGAGTAATCGAGTTGCGAGAGGAGATAGTGTCAGGAGCCAGGAGCGACCATCAAGTTGCATAGGGGAAGGGGCTTCTTGCGGTCCTGAAAGGGCTGCTGCCACTGCTGGCTGCTGCTGAGCCAATGAGAACTGCCGCTGCACCTGTTTAACTGCGCACAACATGTGGCCAGCTGCTGGCAGCTGCGTACTATTGTTGTCTGCTGGTGGCTGCTGCACGCTGCCGCATACTACTGCTGGCTGTTATCAACTCATGCAGTTGGCTGTGTAGCAGCAGTTGAACTAAGGGAAGTGCGGGTGAGTGGCCGAGCTTGCGGAAAGGAGGACTACCGCTGCGACTAGGGGGTCTGCCAGAAGAGTCTGGTTTGGCTATTTGACCGTGAGAGTTGACCGAGTTGTTATCCTGGCCACCATTGCGGGGCCCTCAGGCGCTGAAGGTCACAAGGCCCTCTCCTGCGAGTCTAAGCGCACCCTTCTTGTATCTGAGAGACTTAAGGATTCCCTTTTGCCCTTCTTACTCTAAGTCTAGTCCACTGGTTCTAAGAGAAAGGCGGCAGGCGGGATCGCAACCCATAATCCGCGCCAAGGCCTCTGTGGGAGGTTTGCCCCACCGATTGCGGGAGCTCTGCCGGGACTCAGGAGGAGTTATGGAGGCAGGGAACTCGGAGGTAACCATTGCTTCCCCTTATAAACCCAGTATAACCCTTATTTATACACTTCCCTGTGTATTGGTTGATTGAATCGCATGCAGCCCTACTTTGACTTTGAATTGGCTTCCAGGACAAATCAGACTAACTAAAGGAATGCATGTATAATGGCAGTTTCAGTTTTTTGGTTGTCTGAAAGCAGATTATCACAAGGGGTTGCATCAGGGGGAAGGTTGGGAGGAAGGCAGTTTTGCTTGCGATTGAACGGGTCTTATAGGGTCAGGCATTGTTTTTAAGAAGAATGGTCTGACTGTTGTGTTTTGTTCTGTTTTCTGAAGGGGTCAAGCATTGTTTCTAAGATGAATGGCTTGGTTATTGTGTTTATTTAGTTATGTCAGGCATTGTTTCTAAGATAAATGACCTGGCTTCTTTATTTCTAAAGGGTATTGATTGCTTGACTTTTGAGGACCAGACATTGTTTCTAAGACGAATGGTCTGGCGGCTGTTTACTTTGGGTGGTTTCTGAAAAGTCTCTGGGTCTTGGCCCAGAGTACTTTGCTTTTTTTTTAGTGTTGAGAAAAGGAGGGTTGAGCATTGTTTCTAAGACGAATGACTCAGCTCTCTTTGGTTGTTTTATTTTGAGGGCGGCTCAGGCCGAAAGACTGGGCATTGTTTCTAAGACGAATGGTCTAAGTCTGAGGCTTCAGGACTGTAATGAGAACAAAGAAATAGGATTCTCTATAGTTTTATGTATCTATATACTTATATAAGAACAAGGTTAGCCAGACATTGTTTCTAAGACGAATGGTTTGACTATAGCCTTACCACAAATGAAGAGAGTATGATCAAAAGTTATAATTAAAAGTAACTTAGACAGGTTGATCATTGTTTCTAAGACGAATGGTTCAACCCTACGCTCACTTATGAAGATTAAGTTCAGAGAAGTATACATAACTTGGCTATTTAAACAGTTCAGGGCGACTAAGCATTGTTTCTAAGACGAATGGCTAGTCATATGCCCAATGAAGAGAAAAGTAGTTCTGCAACCTGTTCGTGTATAACTAAGGCAAAGGGTTGGCATTGTTTCTAAGACGAATTACCAACCTCAATGCCCTATGTAAGCAGGGTATAAGAGACTAAATCATTGAAAGACTATGAACTATTGATTTCTAAATTCACTTGAGGCTGGTGAGAGTACTTACCTTTGTGGTTTGGCTTGCATGTGGCTGAATGAAATCACTACCTAGTCTGAGTTTCAGTTTGATAGGTAGTCGCTTTAGTGGCTCGCCATGTGCTAGAGCGATAGGCTTGTATAAATCTTGGTAAACCACTTTTTCTACGGGAAGCGTTGCCGAAATTTCTACAAATCCAAGGAGTTAGTCAAAAGTTGACTTTCCAAAGTTCGACTTGTCTGGAGTTCATATATGGCTTGGTAGAAATCTGGGAAGTCTCCTTTTCTAAAGGGAGTGTTGCCCAAATTTTTACCAATCCAGGGAGTTCGACAAAAATTGAGCCATGGAAAGTCAAAGACTACGTTAGTTTTCATATTCGGACCTGTATAAATTCTGGAAAGGCAGTTTTCATACGGGAAGTGCCGCCAAAATTTCCTTTAGTTTAGAGGAGTTAAATTATATTATGACAGGTGACTGATTTTAGCAATCCACTCTGTATAGAGGAGATCCAGCCAAGGGTCTACCCTTTCCTTGGGCACTAACTAGAAGTAGACTTAGATCTGGTTGGCTAGCTGGAGTTTGGGTGAGACAACGATATAGAGGGTATTCCTCACAGGACTTACAGGTTTAGTCTTGGGTGTTGACCTGTCTTGTATTACAGGCCATCTTGATCGATCTGACTCAGGACTTGGACTAGATTCAGTTGATCCATTGAGGATCGTCTTCTGTTATCATTGATAACAGGTCGGTTTGCCGATTTGTCGGTCTACGACTCAATTCCAACTCACCCTCCGTACTCAACCTAAAAGACTTTAGCCCTGGTGGGTTTTATTGTTTCATTAAGGTTTCACCCGGACTTTTATTGAATGGTCATTTAACAAAGGTGCTGAGTATTTAATTATGGTTGGCTGGACAGGAGGTTGGGGCTTGTCGAGGATGGTTGGGGTTGACTCCGTGTAGTGTGTGGACTGTCGTTTGACTTTTTGATGTGATTGCAGGTGTGTGCTGTAGCTTAGTCTTTGGATTTGATAGCCTGCGATCTCCTACATGCATATGGCTGTAAGGAACCCCACTCAGACTGTGAGAAGTGATCGTCACATACTTATTCATTTATATATGCATGCATGGGTGTACCTGGGGTTAATGCTTGCGTAGCCTAAGGGGCCCCGTGTTAAAAGCCTACTCAAAGGTTAAGCCTGAGGGGCATAGGGAAAACCCTTCCTTTTTCTTGATTGCTTCTTGGGGGTTTCTTGGGATTCAAGGTCCTTGTCCAGGACATCCCAAGCAGAGGAGGAGTCTTCCCTCGCGCAGAGCCTATCTGCCCTGCCCGTCGAGACGCCCAACCCTGAGGGCGGAGAGGTCGCGAGGGTTGAACGACATGTCCTTCAGCCGTTCAATATCGTGAGGGGTAACCTCTCACGATGTATTCCTTCAGCCATTCAATATCGCGAGGTCGGGGCCGCGATTACCACATATGACTAGCATCGCCGGTTGGTATAGGACGGGCCTGTAACCGCGCGGCTTTATATCAAAATCTTACGCGCGACAATTCGCCGTCCTATGGCCTGCAGTTATGGGATCGAGAGACCCGACCGGGCGCCCGAGCGTTCAGCGTTGGCATAGGCCGTGGAGCCAACCGTAAGAAAAGCGGGGGTACCCAAGATAGTGATTTCTGGGGCAGGGAGACCTTCAACCTACATTTGCTTTTGGGGATTATTATGGTTGGACGTTGTAATCCGTGGCAGCTGTCAAAGTCAAACCCCTTGACTCGTGTCCGGGCCTGGAGTGGGGCTCATCTTCAGGGCGGCAAGAAACGATTGCCACCACAGGTATGGATCTGTATACCACCCGTTTTGCATAGAGTTCAGAAGAGGGTGTGTGGTCTTCAACCGCGCGTGGCGGTTGTCCAGCGTCGAGAGATTAACCCTCAAAGCGTGTATCAGCCGACACTTGAGTGTCGAATGCGACCCTCGAGGATAACGAGGACCGCATTAATATGGGTACTACATATTATGCCATCATTGCGGCTGCTGCGTACGCTTGCATTGCGAGTCGGTATGAGTTAGTCCTGCGTCCGCGCGGTTTTATACACAGCCTCGCGCGGGACGCCTATCCGATTTTTGCATGGGGAAGTTATGAGATGGCTACTGAAGGGACTAGGAGCGTAGTCGCGTTGTTCGACGTGTGTGTGTGCGTGCGTTTTATTTTTGTGTTTGTGGAGTGGTGTATGCGTGGTGAGTGGGCTACGTCCTAGTCGACCGACGACAGGCCGCGCTTAGGACCTCAGCCCCCCGAGGATGTCGGTTCGCGCGCGGGTCCAATAGAGGCGTATTACCGCGCGTACCCCCTATGCTACAGCGAACGAGAAACGCACTCGGCTGGTCCACCTCTGCGATTCCAACTGATTAGCTTTCGTACTGTGGACTGGTAGCTCGGCGGGGATACGCCCACCGAAGGGAGGTGACAGCTCCCGTAAGGTGGAGGTAAGTCGTGCCTCGCGTAGGCCCTATCCTGTCGTAGGGGCTCGCGGGAGGTATGGCTGTCGCACTCGGCCGGAGCGGTTTGCCGAAGCTCCATGTATATTTGCGACGAAGGATTTAAATTAACTTCTGCGTGACGCGGCCAAGAGGGTCCTGCGCTGCCCTGTGCGGTGCCGTACCGATGTGCTCGAGAATGCGTCAATATGATTAAGGAAACCATGATGCAAGCAACGCTAAGCAAGAACTAGGTAAGGGTAAGATAGTAAGGACAATGATCAGGCTATCAAACATTGGAATTGGGCAAGCATAAGTATAAGAAAGGTCAGATTAAGTTAACTATCTCCCTCTCTGCTTGTTGATAGTAAAAAGATCTCTCGTTCGGTCATTAGCTATGGAGATTAGTTCAATCATTTGGGTTGACACGTCGCTACAATGAAAGTTTTAAGCGTTCCCCACTTTAGGATTGAGTCTCATCACATCTCCCTCCGATTTCCATGCTCGTACCTTGACGGTTTCATCGGACAAAGAATGACAACCTCATTCATATTCTTCTAAGTCTAAGTTGATAAGATCGTACCTCTTCGAAGTGTGGTGGACCCACAAAACAGAAACCAATTTTAGTTCATCACTCCAAAATTTGTTCATGCCAACCTGTAATTGCCTTACTTTTTATTTAAGTCCAGACAAGGTATGAAACACCTTCCTCCTTTTCAATGATAGTATAATTATTTCCCCTTTTGCAAGAAAAAGTGACAACACCTCACTATGGACCATAAACATTGTTCCGGCGTGAGTCTCACTACCACATACAAGACTTTACTATACTCTCTTTAAGTCGCTAAAAAACAAAATCAATCGATGTTGGAATCTTTCAAAGGACGATTTTGCATGCTGACCTCCCTTGAGAGAATTTCTTCCCTTCAACGGTTGGTCACTTCATTCACCTTAAGCTTCATACTGAATGAGGGTTTCGTACAGTTTTTTTACCCTTATTAAACAAAGCGATTCATAACATATCCAGACATACACAAACATACATCAAACATTCAACAAATATGCTTACATAACAAGTCACAAATTTCACTCAACAAAGAACAAGACACACAATGATACATCACTTGAAACATGTATTATTCATTCCCACATACATTCATTTATACACAGTCATTCACATTTACCATACTGAGAATAAAAAGTTTTATCAATCTTTATATAATACAGTAATTAGGCGTTGGATAACCCTTAAGTGGATACTCTCATACTCTGATTAGATTGAGTATAGTATTAAAGGAGATAGTTATTTAAGTAGATAATCCCATGATACAATTTTCAATGTGTAACCAATCGATAAAGTCTAAGCCTATTTATATATTTTTAAAAAATCAGATACATTTAATCGGACTATTTATGCAATGACTTCTAAAGCTACTTGATTACCATATTCTATTATATACAACCTCCAACGGATCCATATTTTTCAAGTAGGTGACCTAATATTACAGTCGTTATACGATTTGTCCCTAAGGATCAATCAATCAATAAGTGGACAATAAAATAATTAATTTATATTTCATAATCTTCTAAGGGTTAAATATTTTTTCAATTAACACTCACACCAATTAAAATTTATATCGCATTGTCATAATGTTATAGTCATATTAATACTAACTAGTCGGCCTCTAACTATTGAAATAACTAAGCATAGTATTACTTACCTTTATTTTATTTCTGTACTAATATCATCCCATACTATGATTATGATCAGTTTTTCTAAGATTACTTTCGAAAGTTATACAAAATGTTGAGGATTTTTGTATAAGAATACACCAGCTATATGTTAATTCACTACCACTTAAACGTACATATTAAGTAAATGCCTTTGCTATAATATAATAACGACAATTAAACAACTCTACATATTCTCATAGGTTCACTACAATCAGTAGGCTTTCAGAGAGGGTAGTTATTTTAAATAGATAGTCCAAAAATCATATATTGCACGATACAATTTTTTAAGTTTGACTGTTATCGAGAGATCGAGTCTATCATCATGACCTATATCATATAGCTCTATGGATTGGATGATCGATTCAGATCCTGTGAGCAATAATCAAAATGGTTAGTTTAAATTTACAATCTTATAATCGGAATACATGACACATCACCTTGCGAACATGCGTGGTTTTCAAGTAGGTAGTCTAACTGTTATACACCTCAAGGTTCAAGAGGTATATTCGTTATTATATACGTAATATAACTTCAAAATGAAACTAATAGTACACAACATGTCTCTTTTTCTACCCTAATGAAACTTTTTTCCTGTCATTCAAGATAGGTACTATAATGATGAGACACAAAAGAAAGATAATATTACGTTAATCTTCGCGGTGTGAGAATCATTCTTTAAGTCAATCCGATCTAGTCCTTCCTAAATTTTTGACAATGGTCTGGATAAGAGATTCTAACCTCATTAGAACTAGCATTTCAGTTTAGTTAGCTTAGGACAAGCAACACCCGATCCCTCTATGTTTGTCTTTCAAACAATCCCCCTATACGGGGGTTAAGAGACAAACCTGCATAAATCGTTATCGCATAAAAGGAAAGATGTAAGTATAATACATAAGTAATGATTCATTGGTACAACTTACAAAACGAATGGTGGATCAGGACGTACGATGGCGGTGAAAATACAAGGCGAGATAGTTGAAGAAAGACAGTTAAGTATCAAGAATGAGGTATGATGGATATGGAAGGTGGATAATCTTACACAGAAAAAATAATTTAAAGCATGGTAAAAAACAATATAATATTCTTTGCAAAAAGTACTAAGTCACTTCACCAGAGGAGGTCGTGTGTTTGTGTTCGTCACATTGATAACCACACAATCACATACCATCTCCTTTCTCTTCTTTTTTTTCTTTCTTGTGAAGTAGATTGGCCCATACGGTGACCTTCCTGTTTGACCCCGTCTTCCTGAGCCGATTCCTTACTTGTGTGTCTTAGGCGGGACACCGAATGAATATTTACTTATAGATAATATAACACTCGCGAACCTATGTTTAGTAGAAGTTAATAAGTAAGAGATACAATAATGCAATACATAAGTTAACACAAAGCTCCAATATGATTAAGAAAATCATGATGTGAGCAACGCTAAGCAGAAACTATAAGTTAACACAATGCGTCAATACGATTAAGGAAATCATGATGCGAGCAACGCTAAGCAGGAACTAGAAAGGGATGAGATAATAAGGACAATGATTGAGCTATCAAACATGAGAATTGGGCAAGCATAAGTATAAGTAAGGTCAGATTAAGTTAACTATCTCCCTCTTTGCTTGTTGATGGTTAAAAGATCTCTCGTTCGATTACTAGCTATGTCGATTAGTTCAATCATTTGACTTGACACATCGCTATAATAAACATTTTAAGTGTTTTGATCAGTCCGAGGGTCGCATCAAACCAAAGTCAGCAGAAACATGACGTGCTAATGAGAAATAGACGCTATGATCTAGTGTTTCAATTTACTCGAATAATCTGAGCTTATTAGGAATCACTTATTATGACGTTATAACTTTCATAATAGATTCAAGGTACATGGAGGATAAACCATGATAGTGAGCAGTAGATATGGAGTCATCCTACTTGTAAAACAGTCACCGACATTCAAGATTAATCAATGCATTAAAGACTCGTCAAACTAATAATTTAAGTAAATAACGAAACTTGAATCAAAGCAAGAGATAACATCAGAGATGGCAAGTAAAACTTGCATACAGGTGGCTGGAAAGTAATATTACTAAGCTTGTCTTCCATCATAATTGTCAAGGTTGTCTACAGTCTAATGAGAATATAAAATAACAACTTACTGCTGACATGGACGTTCAATTGATGGTTTAGACAAAGGTGAATATAGATGTCAATGTAGAAATTGCATCGTGACTTAATAAGCATAAAGGATTACGAATCACCTCGTAGTCGTAACGTCTCTGATACCAAGTTTCGATGATTAACATGTCATCCTCTTCTAAGGGTTTCCCCCCCATCCTTGCATCCCCCATTTCACTTTTTGCTACTAACACACTTGTCATCAGTAGACCACATTGAGTCATGAGGTATAAAAGGTGAAACAACAATACTATGTGAAGTATATATGAAGGGAGGCATGTATCAAGGTCTCTCCAACATGTAACAATGATTACTCTCGTAGATTACGCTTCGAGTGTTTAAAGACACTACTTGGGATGATTATCACAAGTTTACATTGTCGCCAACGAGCCTAACTATACTGGGGTTGATGACAAGGGTATCCTTAAGATATTGGACACAGTTATATTATAGATTTTATAACTATTAGGGATTCATACCCATACTAACCTTGATCCTTATATGAGAGAGTCGAAAAACAAGTCTCTCACAATTTTCATCTAAAATAATCTTAGGACTGAGTATTTATTATTTTGCACGAGAAGTAACTTAAATGCAAGATGAAGATATGACCTTGATAGTTAAACTATTCATAACGATCATTTTAAAAAAATCGAGACGGAAAGATTATGCGTTACGACATGTAAACTTATATAACTATTATTGACGTTTTTATTATCGATACATATCACTGATGTGGCGTGTCCTTTACCTTGTAAGGTGGTATGTTATATATTGTGTGAACAATGTTATTGCGTAATGAACGAAAGTCTATCATAACCCTATAGCTAAGGAAATATAGACAAGGAAAACAATACGAAAGCAAAGTTGACTTAAGTCAAGTGTACACTAGCTAAAAATAAATAGAACAGTTAGTCATACGTCTGACTTAAGTTAGTGTATATTGGCTAAAAATAAAACAGTTAGTCACACATCTATCTCCTATTGAACCTTAAGAGTTTAAACCACCACTACCCCCGTCGTCATAAATAAGGGGGAACCGGTAGCACATGTCCATGAGGGCTACCGGTAGTACAGAGGGGGGAACTGGCGGAGTGATAAAATTCGAAAATACGTCGAATTACCCCAGGGATTTATTTCGCGGTTCAAATAATTTCTTTTTATTTTTTAAAATATTTTTCATGTAAAGATCAGGACAAAATCTACGGACCCTCGAATTTTCAAAGTTGTTGGGTCATCCTTCTGATCATAAAAAATCGCGAAAGTTCGGTTTCTTTTCCCGTTGGCCCGTCCTTGGTATAGCAACAAAAATGAAAAATGTGACGAAACGGCACGACATTTACTTCATCGTCTAAAGTTTTGTTTTTCAGGTTTTTTATATTTTCCCAGGAAATATCACGACCTAATCCGCAGGATATCAAATTTACATATTTTTTGGCTAGGTTACCTAATCGGATGTGTGGGACCCCCCTGACCGTCCGAGGTTGTCCGCTCGAAAAACCGGTCGGACATCCTCCCCTGGCAGACTGTCCGAGCCCAAACGACAAAAAAAAAAAAAAAAAAAAAAAAAGGTCCTCCATGAAATCTGAAAACAAACTATGTTATGAAGAAACATAAACTGAACAACGTTTGCCCTTGGATGATATCAAAATTCATCCCCCTAAGAACCCGGTTCGTAAGGCCAGGAAAGTTCATTTTAGGTCGGCTGGGGTAGTGGTGGTTTAAGAGAGTCAATGGAGTCATTAAACTCCCAACAACCTAAGTCCGCAGACGCTACCCCGAGTATGTAAACTGAAGGAAGGATCTAATACACACAGATACCTCTCTGAAATCGTTCACTAACCTAACTTCTAACTTGCATGTAAAACTATCTCACTTACTAGTTGTCATTTTGGACATAGACGTCTAGCCATCCTATAACCTAGTTCGGTCTTTAAGGACATTGGTAGGTAATCGAAGTCCCGAACAATGCGATATCCTCTTGCATTGTCGACGTGACTTCACGCTTCTGCACATAACTTCTTAATGTCTAGTCAAAGGTAAGTTCAACTCATATATCACAAACTATATAAGCTTATTTACATGTTGTCGTTTTGTCGTGATCGTCGTTTTACCATACTCGAATTAGTTCACTGAGGACCTTGGCTGGAAAGCGAGATCCCGGCAGCGGCGCCACCTGTCGAGCACAACGGTCCCACACCCTACGGCGAGCATAGGACCTCATAGACGTATCACGTAGGATTAAGGTACTATTTTTGACTCGGCGGAGATACCACTCTGACCGTGTGTGCCAGCTATACCTCTCGCAGCTCCCTGCGACAAGACAGATCTCCACGAGGTACAACTCGACTCTACCTGAGGGGTTGTCACCACCCTTAGGTAGGTGTATCCCTGCTGAGTTACCGACTCATGTACGAAGGTTTTTACTTGCAATCGCAGAGGTAAGTCATCCGAGCGTGTTTGCTCGATCATCATAGCATAGCTATATTCACGGTTGAACGCCTAAGACTGACCCGTTTACGTGTCGGGCATCGGGGCACTGATCTCCCGGACCGACTAACCATTAAGGTCGACTCGACTGACGATTTTTCTCGCATACTTCTAATCTATCTGGACTTAACCCATAAATTATATATGTCATAATATTTTTTTTCAGATTGATATACATATATAATGAAAACAGTTCCAAGAGTGAGACTGATCGGCAAGGAGCTACGTAGCACGACAAACATGTTCTCGCCTTTTCACGTTCGCGCGAATGTGTCCATGCGTTCGAGGGAACAGCTCACGAACATGTTCGGACGAACATAATTTTTTTTCGTAAAAAATAAAATAAAATCGGTTTTTGATTCTTAACTCATGATTGGCTACGAATTTGAAATGACTCTAATGCAAAAATTGCTTGTATTGTTATTTTACATAACATATACTTTTTTCAGATTTTTCTGAGAACGTTTGTGTTTTTTTTTATAAATAATTTTTATGTTCGCGTTCGGAGGGTTTTGGGCGCTTGTTCACGTTCGGGCGAAAATGTTCGCGTTTGCCTCCGAACGCGAACACGGTGCTACGTAGGCAAGGAGATGTCTTTACATTTTCACACAGCAAAGACAAACATCAGGATGAACAAAGCTTCAACTTTTGGAGGAGAAACAACATAGGCTCTTGATCTTTCAAACATACATCACAAATAGAGTAGGCTCATGACCTTTCAATACATATATTAAAATGAAAAGTAGGCTCATACGAACAGGTGAGTCTCCAATCTAGCGGCTGACTTCATAGTACTTCCATCAATAGGATGAACAAAATCGAATGAATTTATCGCTAGAACATGGAAATGTACACTACTACATGTGTATGTGTGTGCGTGTGTGTGCGTGTGTGTGTGTGTGTGTGTGTGTGTGTGTGTGTGTGTGTGTGTGTGTGTGTGTGTGTGTGTGTGTGTGTAGGTGTGAAAAAGAGAGAGTTTCGTCTCTACACCAATAATGGTCGTCGCTGCAAGCGGATGGTCATCCCCGAACACAGCCACCTTCACTTTGA
>BFEA01000318.1:749300-761824 GCA_003427395.1 Chara braunii | reverse complement strand
CTCTCTCTCTCTCTCTCTCTCTCTCTCTCTCTCTCTCTCTCTCGTTTCTCACGGCTCATTAACTCTGCCTGCTTTAACTTCTCTCATCGTGGGGCTTCACTGGATCAGGCGACCAGTTTCCCTTCTAGACTTCCATGCAACCTCAGGACATGAGGTGGGTGAAGCCGAAGGCCTGAGTTTAGTGAGTAGAGCCACGAAAGCCGAGGCATTCGATCTCAGGCATTCGATCTCATACTTGACTAGTTATGTTTTGCGCTAGAGTTTGTGTTTTTCGTCTCGGGTCTCTCCCCCTCCTCCCCTTTCTCACTCTCCGTCTCTTTTTATCTGTTGTCGTCGGTAGTACTTTTCCAATGAGCTCTGGGTGTCCAGAGGGGATGCATGTACAGCAAACGCACTGATTGCAAAAAAGCAGCACCTGCCTTGTGGGTTTAGGGCCCTTTAGGCCCTTTAGGGTTTCCCACACATGCAACTGTCGATAAACGGATAAAAAAATCAGTTGGAAGTTGGAAGTTGGAATTTGAAAAGTTTCACATTCTGATTCCTGAAGAAAATACAATACCGTGTCCGTGTTTGTGGACATTTGGACATGTTATTGCATTTTCATTTGGGCATGTTATTATTGTCTTTTCTTCAGAATGTGAAATTTTCAAACTGCAACTCATTTTTAAAATTTTTATCCGTTTGTTGACAGTTGCATGTTTGGAAAGTTGGAAACCTAAACCCACAAGGCAGGTACTGTGCTTTTCTGCAATCAATGCCTTTGCTGTACATTCGCTATCTCCGTAGATGGTCCTAGATGGCGGAGGTGATGTCGATCTGCTGAAGTGAGGCTGGTCGGGA
This sequence comes from Chara braunii, assembly GCA_003427395.1. Classification (NCBI taxonomy): domain Eukaryota; kingdom Viridiplantae; phylum Streptophyta; class Charophyceae; order Charales; family Characeae; genus Chara; species Chara braunii. Next base: position 760,984 of record BFEA01000318.1, on the reverse strand, counting down.
GATCTCTAGTTCCTCCTCCTCCTCCTCAGCATCACCCAACCAGCCTCACTACATGATATTATTAGTATATTACTATGATGATATGATCATATGATGTCTAATATTCAATATTCAATATTGTCTATTTTGACTCTATTACGATAGTTTTATCGTGTTCAGTAGTCCCTCCAGAGTCCATAGCTTCTTTTCTTTTTGTCCTTACTGTACCTTTGCTGCTTCTCTGCAATGTCTACTCCGTGTTATGAGCATGGCTACTGCGGGCCCGAACCCGGACATGTCTGGGCCAAGACCCGGACATGTCTGGGCCGAGGCCCAGACATTTGTCTGGACTGGTCCAGACTTCCGGTAGTCCGGACAGGCACCGGACAACTGGACAGGACCGGACCCGGACCGTCCGGACCGGTACACCAGACGCAAAAATGTCCGGACCGAAAAAGATAATAATAATAATAATAATTAGTAATTTAGTAGTAAACAGTACTAAACACAGCTTACTGTCTTTCACTATTCACAACTTGACAGCTTCATACTGTCACAGAGTCAGAGAGATTCACAAGGCTCACACAACACTAGACAGTTGAAAGCAGTTCTCAACAGACCAATCCCAAGTCACTTCAGAAAATAGTACGAAAATCAGAGAAAAACAGAACTTGGAACTTTGAAGTTAGACTTTCTAATTCATATTCATATGAAAACTTGAAAAGTCAAAATTTAAACTGTCAAGTTATTCAGATCTACGTAAGAAGTACTAAGAACAGATCTGAGATCTGGTCAGGACCAGATCTAAGATGGGAGCTCAGATCTGACCAAAATCATCTCTCTCTCTCTCTCTCTCTCTCTCTCTCGAGCTAGCTTGATGTTCTGTGGCGCTTTGCAGCTAACGCTTCATTTTTGGAATCAGACTCATTCTCATCCGATGAACTACCAGCGTAGAACAACAGCAGAGGGAGCTGTTGGAAGCGTCTGGCGGCGTCGGGCAGGCCCTGAAACAGCCAAAAAATACCGGGGGCGTTTTTGGGGGGTGGCCTAGGACCCAAAAAACGTCCTAGGGGCCCCCCAAAATATTTTCAAAATTTTCAAAATTGGGCCCAAKCCAGACCTACCGGACCCATACCCAGACAACCGGACCGCCTGGATTCCGGTCCAGACGTCCGGCCGTTTGCCATGGTTACGAGTCTTATGACTCATGAGTCTCATGACCCTTTGCTGCTGACCCTTTTTTTTTGTTGTTGTTGAAATTCACAGCCTGCTCTGTGTTTGAGCTTTCAAGTGTCAACTTGAAAATCTTTTGTGTGGGTTAAGAACTTATGACCCTGTGCTGACCTCTTTTTTTTTTTCTTTTTTCTTTTTTAAATCTCTTTGTGTTCTTTCAACTTCTTTCAAGTTCTTTGTGTATTTGCTGTCTCTAGTGTGGGGTTTAATTGCATAATTTTTGTGCCCCTGCTTTGCTTGGTGCATTTGGGTGGTGAGTGGCATTTTTTTTTTTTTTTTTTTTTTTTTTCTCTTTTTAGATTCTCTTGTTTTTTTTTTTTTCTTCTCCTTCTTTTTTTTTTTTGCCCCCCCTGTAGATTATCACTTGGTGCCGACGTTTTGTGCCATTGTGTTTGCCTGTCTGGTACGGAACGACTGGGATTAGGTCTGGCGGAGGAAGGCGAGAGGGCGGCAGTCTCCCTGGAACGGCGTGTGGAGGCAGCAAAAGCTCACGTACGGCATGACAATTGGCCTCTTGGGAGGAAGCCACGTGTCATGTTCATGGAGTGGGTTGACCCGATTTTTTGCGGTGGCCACTGGACGCCCAGTTTGATCGAGATGGCTGGAGGCGTCCATCCTATCAATCCAGCCAACGATTCAAGGCATGCATTACATTATATTCCCATGTTGTCCCCCCCTCTTCCCCCCCCCCCCCCAAAAAAAAAAAAAAAACATCTATTTTCCCTCATCGATGGTGACGGCCTTGAGATATCATCATTGAACTAACCAGCCCCAGGTAATTCAGAATTATGATCACTTATCTTATCTTCTGTCATCTGCATGCATCTGGATTCGAACTTGGGTCTTATTCATATTTCAACAGTTCATGGGTGTACCGACCGAGCTAGGTCCGTTGGTAATGTCGTCGACTTTTGAGCTGTTGATGACTCCTTTCGTGTGTGAGGGGCATGAGTGAGAATCCTTTCGTGTGCGAGGGGCACGAGTGAGAGCGTAGGAAGAACTGCCATGACAGATGGAAATGCGCACAATACCTTTCTCGACCTTTTGGCTAAACATAGATAGTGTATTATCTATTGATTGAATTTGATTCTATTGATTGTGTTCTGGTCAGTTTAATTATTAACTTTAATTATTTAATATCTGATATGTGGTCCATCATCGTGTGCTATTTAAAAAGAAAAACGATGATAATAAAGATTATAAAGTTGAATAAACATGGAAATCCGCACTAACAATGCGATCGGGGACTGGATGCGTCTGGGGGGATTGCATCGGTCGTCTGTGGTTCTGTGATCTCTTTGGTGTAGTGGACTTTCAGGTGCCGGTGACTCCTTTCGTGTGCCACCGCAGAACGTGCTTGATATGGACCCTGATTGGGTGATAGTAGGTCCTTGCGGACTCAACATTCCTACGACAAAGGTCAGCTTTGCAAACCGCTTTCTCGAACTGCTCTTTTTTTTTTTTTTTTTTTGGGAAAATCAAACCGAGCATTCAATATTCCTACGGCAAAGGTCAGTCTGTACTTTATCAGCCACAGGACCTCCTCCGTGCAAGCACGGATTCGAACTGGTGCCCTCAGCCTCAAGAGCCGAGTCTCTTAACCACTACAGCCATGGCACGGTGTACAAAAGTGGATCCATGCCGGTCGTGATATCCAACCCACCCCTGCATGGCTGTAGTGTCCTTCAACTCACACACACACACACACACACACACACACAACACCACAGAAGGCATCCGCCACGCAGGCAGTAGTCGCACACTCCGCTCTCATCCAGCACAACTGCTTATCCAACGGTTTTATCTACGGGCCACCACATCCAGGTATAATTTCCGGGCTGGTTACCTGCTTGAAGTACAGTCTGTACTTTATCAGCCACAGGACCTCCTCCGTGCAAGCACGGATTCGAACCGGCGCCGTCAGCCTCAAGAGCCGTGTCTCTTAACCAAAGAGCAGATTCGTGAACCGCTTTTTTTAAGTTTTTTATGAATTGCTCTTTTTTTTTTGGAAAATCAACCCTAGCATTCATTATTCCTACGACAAAGGTCAGATTCACGAACCGCTTTTTTGAACTACTCTTTTGTTTGTTTTTTTTGTTTTTTTTTGGGAAAATAAAACCAAGCAAGCATTATTCCTAGGACAAAGGTCAGATTTGCGAACCGCTTTTTCGAACTGCTCTTTTTTCTTTTCTTTTTTTTTTGAGGAAAATCAACCCGAGCATTATTTCGACAACAAAGGCCAGATTCGTCGGGAACCGCTTTTGTGAACTGCGGGTACTGCTACTCCAAAAAATCTATACGGTGTCTACATCATAGGCGCTGTTCCAGATGGCAGGCATTATAGTGGGGAATAATGCCTGCCATCTGGAACAGCGCTATATTTCCATACGGTGTCTACATCATAGGCGCTGTCGTCTTCCCCCTAACCATAGGAAGGCATGGCCATTATAGTGGGTGGCATCGAGCCTGACAATTTTGCTGGAAATATACGGCGTGCTCGCAGCCATAATGACCATGCATTGCATGCAGCCGTTAAAATTGGAAAGATACGGAGAATGAAGACTAGCGGATAAAAGCCGTCTTGCAAGGATGAAATGCATAATGCATAAGTTATTAAATTGAGAATTGGAAATTTGTGCAATCAGACTCGCTTTCATTCAGACTTCATATGCATGCAAACAGATTGCGCAGCAAACTGGCGACAAGCGCCCACTCAGAACTCAGAGATATGGTAATCAGGAACACAGCTCAGATACGATCTCACTTCAGATGGCTATGGCGCCTCAGCGCCTATACAAATCTCTGTTCGTCACTCACACAACACTGCTGTTCACGCCCTGGATCACCCCGGATATCCGACACGCGTCACACTGTTCACACACGCACACACTTACACGCTACCCTCTCCTATCAGCTATGGCGGCTATGGCCGCTGCTACCCTATCGCTATGACTACGGTCCTTCTCGCCCACTTCGTCTTCGGGCTTGCTGCAGACCACCTCGCACAAGTTGCTTTTGGCAGCGCTTCCGCATAGCTTACGCAGGAATGAATGAATGGCTGGTCGCTGCCTCTCAATTTATACTTCTGTAGCTCGTTGGTCTGGCCCTTTCCCATGCCCCTGGTGCACACAGTCCTGTACGGTACTTTCTTGACTGGACTAGGACTGACTGGGACTGGGACTCACTGACTCAGCACGGGTAGACTCCACCACTTGCCCACTTGCCTCTGTCTCAAACGTGAGCAGCTTCGAAAGGCCACTTCCGGACCTTCCGGAAGTTTGTGGATTTGGCCTTTCGAGTACTGTAGCAGCTACGACCGTGACCTTTCAGGATCCCTACAGCTACGACCTCTACAGGGCTGTGACTCCTACTCGACAGACCTACAGATCGAACCCTACCACTACACAGACCTATGACAGACAACAACAACTGTCAAAACACAGGTCACGGGTTCAAACACTCGGGGTCAACACAGATACTGTACACAGGTAAGGTGAGAACTAGGGATCGAGCCCTGGGATCTGCATTTGCTACTGCTAAAGGTGAAAACCGTTTCATTTGGAACTAAAAAAAAAAAAAGACCATGTAGTGGCATCATTGGCATGTACATTGCAAAAAGTACAGATGCTTGCCGTGCTGTTCGGTCAGTGGGGAGTGAGCGTAGGAAGAGACACGTCCCTGATGTGTGTGTGGTCTGTATGGGGTGATGTCGCCATGTACATTGGTCTTCTGCATGAGCGTTTCCTTGTTGCCTCTTTAGCTGTACGGTAGCATAGGTGCTGACTCTGCTGAGTAGTAGTAGGCTGTGCGCCGAACGCCAAAAGAGAAGAGCGGCACTCGATATATTGTTGATGGTGGTCAAATGGGGCTCCAATTGACATTTGTGTTCATTGCAATGATGATTGCGTTGCTCTTATTTGGCTTGTATCTCAGCGCATACTGCTTTCTGCTTGGGACACGACTATCTGGTCTTCAATGTGTGTTGCGATTTGGTTTTCTGTCTGCTGCTCTCGTTCATTTTCCTTGCACAGGCGTTAAAAAAAGAAAAAAGAAACAAAAAAGAAAAAAGAAACAAAAAAGAAGAAGAAGAAGAAGAAGAAGAAGAAGAAGATTGTCGCGCGAGAATTGCGAGTAGATTCAGTGGGATATGTATGCAGGTTGAATTTCCAAATTTGGAAGTTTCTAAAGCGTGGTGGTTAAAATGGGGTTGGGGGTTGAGGGGAGGGAGGGGGGTGGGGGGGTGGGGGGGGGGGGGGGGTACTCAGTGTAGCGGTTTTGGACATGGAGAGCACAAGTGCACAGCAGCCAGCTGTGAAGAGTACTTAGCAGTGAAAAAAATTGACAATCCATTTCTTTAAATTCTTTATGCTTTTTAAATTTAAAACTTTTTTAACTTTTAAGTTTTAAAGCCTTTTTTCCATTGTTTTCTTCGTTTCCTTTGGGCTTCTTCTGTCCAACCCTTCCCAGATTTTTTCTATTTTATTTTTCTATTCTCAAATTTCTCAAGCAGGCTATGTGGTGTCTTGATGACACAGACTGACAGACTGATTTTCCGGGGTCGTGCTCCACATAATCTTGGCCTTCGTCCAACGAGATTTGAACTCGTGATCTGTTTAACTACAACCGTCAGATGTGTGTGCCATTTTTCCACCAGACAGGTACACATCTTGGCCGTCTATCCTCTTGACTGTCCATCGTGTGAGTTGAGCTGATCTTTCCGAACTTTGTGAACTTTGCGAACTTTCTATGACAGAGGGAACTCCGTGCGGTGGCCCGTAAAGGCTGGTGGCAGCAACTTCGCGCTGTCCAAGAAGGACGAGTTGTATTGGTTGATGGAAACCAAATGTTTAATCGACCCGGGCCTCGAATTGTAGATGCCCTCGAATGGTGAGTTCATGTTCGTTTGGGGTATGTATTGACTGTATATTGACTGTATATTGACTGTATATTTCGTTCCCCCCCCCCCCTGCTTTTGGACCACGTCTTTTTGGTTTTCTCCCCCCCCCCCCCTCTTGGGACAAGGTCCCACCTGCGCAGATTAATAAGATATTATTACGGCGATCACCGGCCCGCATCTCTTATAGGGCATACTCACACTAGGCCCTTAACATCGCAAAATCTCAAAATGAGCGGCCAGATCGAGTCCTTGGAAAACAGCAGGATTCGATCTGGCTGCTCATTTCGTGATTTTGTGATTTTGAGGGCCTACCCGGCCTAGTGCGAGTATACTCTCTTAATCCATGCTAGCAGGACCCCCCTGCACAGTCTGGAATCTTGGGTTAATTTATATTTTTTTCTCAAAATTTGCGCACGCACGTCATCCTTACATGCATGGAGCCATGACTAATCTCAGCTTTCAATGTCCGCCCCCCCCCAACTTTGCCATGTCCACATTGTCCAGGGTCCATGCTTATTTTCTCTCTATGTTCGAAGCATCTGCTCTTCGGTTCCCACTTTACCATTTGCAAATCTTTCTCAGGACGTTTTTCGGGTCCTGGCTGCCCCTTGAAAAATAATGGGGCGATTTTTTCAGTGTCGTTTCACCCCACCGGACAGAGCCTAGAGGTCCGGACACAAGACACTGCAGGTTTTTGGGGTGGCGGGTTTCACACAGGCCCAAACAATTTCAAAGCGGTCGTTTCGACACGCCGCCCACCGCTGCTGCCCGCCGCTGCTGCCCGTTGCCGTGCGCATGAGAGAGAGAGAGAGAGAGAGAGAGAGAGAGAGAGAGAGAGAGAGAGAGAGCACTGACAGTGCTGCCAGCCCGAAGACTCTGACGTTCTGAATTGAACTGCAAAGTTCGAACTCCTAAGTTATATACGAAGTTATGAACTCAAATTACTTAATTGAAGTTAATTTAAAAGTTATATACGAAGTTATGAACTTAAATTACTTAATTGAAGTTAATTTAAAAGTTCAAACTTCAAAGTTCAAAGTTAATCATACTTTTTTTAATCTTTTCGGACTTTTCCCCATTTCTTTCGCAAAGTTCACCCTCGTGCTTGATAGGTATGTGGCAATTGAGGATTAGGAAATTGTGAACCTGTCAGCCCTGGCTATTCACATGAAAGAATCACAAGAAGATTTGTGACCGAGGTGGAGCCAAAAAAAAAAAAAAGCAACAGCAGCAGCAGCAGCAGAAGAAGAAGAAGAAAGGATGAGGAGGAGGAGGAGGAGGTGGACCAGCACCAGGATCAACATCAAGAGTAGCTGAACTAGAACAATACAGAGCGATGGATGGTGAAACGGTATTCACCAGTTTGCAGTAACTGATGCAGATCCCAAGGCTCGATCCCTAGTTCCCCACCTTACCTGTGTACAATACCTGTGTCAACCCGTAGATTTGAACCTGTGACCTGTAGGACCGCCAGTGGTAGGTAGGATCTCGTAGGTTACATGGTACAGGGGATTCGAACTGTAGATCTGTCGGGTAGGAGTCTAGACAGTCCAGAGGTCGTAGCTGTAGACTGTCTGAAGGGTCAAAGTCGTAGCTGCTACTTACCTGAAAGGGTAGAGTCGTAGCTGCTACAGTACCGAAAGGCCAAACAGATAGTTCTAGAAGTGGCCTTTCGGAGTCAGCCCCAGTTTGGGTAGAGGCCAGTGGGCAAGTGGTGGAAGTCCACCATGCAGAGTCAGCAGTCCCAGTCCAGCCAGTCCGGTCCAGTCAAGCAAGTACCGTCTGGGACTGTGCACATCGTGGGCCAGGGAAACAGGGCAGACCAACGAGGCACAGAAGTATAAATCAAGAGGCTGCGCACAGCCATTCATTCATTCCTGCGGAAGCCATGCGGAAGCGCTGCTTCAGAGTCTTGTGCGAGGAGGTCTGCAGTAGGCCCGAAGTCGAAGTGGGCAGAGAAGTGTAGCATAGCGATAGGGTAGAGGCAGCGCTAGCTGCCATAGCCATAGAGTGTGTGTGTGTGACGTGAGTGTTCTGAGTGGAGCATGTGGGATATCCAGGGTGATCCAGTGTGTGAACAGTGGATGTTGGGCGCTCAGTCGCCATAGCCAGTGGAAGCGAACTTACCTGGAAGCCATATCTCTGAGTACTGTGTGGGCACATGTCGCCAGCTTGTTGTGCTGCTGTTCACGTGCATGAAAAGTGTGAATAAGTCGAGTCTGATTGCAATGGAGAATGATCGGCAGTGATGGAGACTGCCCATTGCCCATCATGAGGAACATGTGCGGGCATCAAAATCGGGTGAGGAGTTTGGAGAGGGCGATATCGGTAAAAAATGGCTGTTGCCTGCGTGTGATTTTGTTGCCCTTTTCAAACTCGGCGTGCAAGTTCGTTGTCCTCGTGTGATTTTGTGGCCCTTTCAAACTCAGCGCGCGATTTTGTTGCCCTTTCCAAACTCTTTTGTGCCGCAACCAACCTTCATGCGATTTTCTTACCCCAAAATAGAAATGAATTAAAAATAAAAACCAGGTCTTTAAAGTTTAAACTTTAAACTTATTTTGCTGTGATAATTTGTCAGCAGTATTGATACATTCTCTCTTCAGGTTGGTGGGTTTGTTGAATGACAAACCAGAGGTCATCCCGCCGTCGTTTCCGTGGGAGAGATGGGGTGATGATCAGCAGGACGAGCACGATGCGCAGGATGGACACGCTCGTGAGACTCGTGGGATGAGTGCTCCATCTAGGGAAACCAATGGGGCAAGCACCGATACAATGAACGCAGACAACGCAGGATCTAACTCTTCGGCGCCTAACGGTGACGGATCATCAAATCCTAATGGCGATGGAATGGGTCCAACGGGGGCCGTGGCCGGTGTCCTGGCGTCCGTGGTTGGGAGCACATGCAGCAGCTGCCAAGAGCAAACAAGACAAGACTCTGAGGAGGAAAGCGGCTTGGATCACAATGATTGCAACAGTCCGTCAGATGGCGGTCCTCATTTACCGACGAGCTTGGGACCGAACGGGGGGGTTCAAAATGGAAGCAGACTGGAAAACCACAAGGCTGCCCAGCCCAGGGGAAATGGTGGGGTGGAATTTACTGGGATGGAAGGGAGTCGGGTGAAAGAGGGCCTATGCGTAGAGGCTTGGGAGACGCCACTATTTCCAGTCGATATTGAGGAACTGCACCAGGTTGCATGCAGATCTGGTTCTACTTGCTACAGGGACCCCCAAACAGGTTTCTTTCTCTCTCTCTCTCTCTCTCTCTCTCTCTCTCTCTCTCTCTCTCTCTCTCTCTCTCTCTCTCGCTCTCGCTCGCTCGCTCTTTCTGTGTGTTTGTGGAAGTGTGATCAGTATCTTGCAAATGATCAGTCAAGCTGTTTGTTGCATCTCAGTCGCAAATCTTAGACGTTCGACGGTCATTATAGCTATATTTATACTGAACGATGCCCCAAATACAGTTAAAATGACCGTGCTTTTGGTTGTTCAACTTTACAACATTTTGCAAGGTTGCTCTGTAATCACCATGCCATTTGGTGGGTGCGTCAACCTTTTTCCCCCGAAGACAAGGCACGGTCGTTATAGCTGTATCTTGGGCATCTTTCAGTCTAAATACAGTTATAATGACCGTGCATTGTTGTATTCGGGGGAAGAAGGTAGTGTGAAAGAAAGGGTGCCCATGAGTAGTATCAGGGGTCTGAACTTCTGAACTTGAACTGACTGAGAGATCAAGCAAAAAACAGGAAAACAAAAAAGTCAACGGCAAAATCGAAGAACTTCAAAAAAAAAAAAAAAGGAAGTTAAAAAAAAAAAAAAGGAAGGTTTCGTCAGTTTTAATGTCAGTGGGGTATCGCATGAATTCTGGATACGACTCGAAGTCTCGAAGATGGTCCGTGCCATGCTTATGGATGGATAGCACAGTGTTGCGCCAAGCGAGCCAGCTTCCGTCACCACCCTCGTGCTCACGTGGTTCAGCTCGTTTGCGCTAGACACCATCATCGTACACGTCGTTCTTAATGCTGATGCACCGCAGCCCTGCTATGCGACATCGCCTGTTGGCGAAGGGCGCTACCGTCATTCCTGCGCATGCGCCCTACCCACATGACTGGGCACTGTGTTTTCCTCGTCCTAGCCGGCGAGTTGTTGTTGGACCTGCGGCCAACTCTGTGAGGACGCTATCGACGGTGTGAGAAGATTTCCAGAGTTGTCCGCAGCCTTCTCCAACAACTCGCCGACTTGTGACGAGTCTTTTTTTTTTTTTTTTTTTTTACCCTGCGTGTAACCATTCGGTTGGCTCGGCTCGATGTTTCCAAGACAAACACGCAAGCCTCCAGTCACAGAGCAAGACTACAAATGGATCTTCCATCTCAGCAAGGACCCGGCAGCTTAAGAAGAAAAAAATCTTTATGCTGGTGACAGACGGACGAGGACTTCTTCTCTGGACGGGGATTTCGATCAAATTCAACTGCTACCCTAGTGTGAGTATACCCTCAGGTTCTCTAATTGCAGGTATTCAATTGCCGAAGGCCCTGTGTTTTTTCTGTTTTACAATGCTGAGTTGGTGGTTGACTACCTGCAATTAGAAAAAGGACACTGTTAGTGCCAACTTGCCCTTCGGGACATCCGTTAAAATTGGAACGGTACAAAGAAGATTAGTGTGGGCCTTCGGCAAGGGAAAAAAAAAAAAAAAAAAAAAGACTCTGAAAATTTTGTTTTGGTTTCCCGGTTGCAGGTTACGTGGTTTTTACGGAGGTCGGGCTGAAAACAAGAGGCTGTTGTTGTGGAAATAAATGCAGGTAAGAATTACTAAGAATACTAAGAAGTTAAGAACATGTGCCATAAGGCCAGCTGTCATTGGCTGAAAGGGAGTTTTATCAAGTTTTTTATATTTTAATTTTTAAAGTTTAAACTTTTTAATAAGTTTTTAATTAGTAGTTTTTTTATCCACGAAAGAAAGAAATGTTCTACGTTGTGCAGAGGCTGTCAATGTCGAGAACTTGTCTTTTTTTTTTCCCCTTTTCTTTCTTCTTGATTTCTGTGTGTTATCCTTTACAAAAAAAAAAAAAAAAAAAAACAGAGGCTTATGGTTCAGGCAGGAGTCTGGCTCCTTTTCCATTGTGGGAAGCGTCAGTTGACTCAGTTCGTTCGGTTCCTTTTCCTTTTTTCACCCGCAGTGAAGTCGCCTTGTGCTTCTGGTCCCCACAAAAGTAAAAGAGAGTGAGCCATGCTATTAGCAGGTGTAGAAACTGCTGCAGTTAAAAAATTACAACCTTCCAAATAAGAGCTTGCCAAACCGTGAGTATACCATGATGTCACGAAAGTAGTACCAGTTAACCATCCTCCTAATGAAAAATAGGCACATGGAAATAATAAAAGACCAGACCATCCAACAAAAACAAAACGGTCTCTTCTTAACCAATCATCCATTGTATCAAATATACCTTTCGGCTCTTCAGAGGATTTTCCGATGGCTATAGTCATAAACCKTCTCCTAGTAAATCACATTAATGAATTATATGTTAGCACTAATCAAGGAAATATTTTATGTACTTATTTCAAGTTTACCTTGTTCTTTATT
>BFEA01000318.1:631621-643801 GCA_003427395.1 Chara braunii | reverse complement strand
GTCGCCTCCCCTCTGCGAAGACACACACACACACACACACACACACACACACACACACACACACACACACACAATCAGTTTAATGTTTGTCAGTCTTTTTCCTGTTGTCTGTCCTCCCTCTGATTTTTTCTAAGTATTTTCTTTGTGTGCCCACCCTTAAGTAGTGCCAAACAGTTGGTGGTTCCTCGTTTGGAGTGCCAACTGCACTCTTAGGGGGGGCGCTCTGTTCGGGGTGTCTGTGTTGCCTATGGGTGATGACGGATGCTCGTCGAAGTGATTTCCTGGCTCAGTGGGTGGTGGGAACCAACAGTCTGCGGGTTTCAACCGTGATGTGAGTAGGTCATGCGCTGCTTTGCTTCGTGTTGGATGTGTGGACGTCCTAGTCTGCGCTCTGCCGCTGCCCTGCTGCCTGTCCCGCTTGCTTCGCATGTGGCTTTTTGCAGGTTGATGTGTTCGTTTTGCAGTGCGGCCGTGTTGTTGCTGTTGCCTTGCGCTTCGCTGCTCCGCTGCCTTGCTGCCCTTCCACTGGCTGTGCCTTCCGTGTTTGCTGCTTGGAGGCCTTGTTGGTTGGTTGCCTTGTTGAGGGTGCCTTGTGCTTCGCTCCACAGTTGCCGAGTTGCTGGTCTGCTTGCCCTGTCGTCCCTTGCAGTATGGTTGCCTTGCTTGTGTTGCCTTGCGCTTCATGACATGGTTGCCGCGCTGCTCGTCCTGCGTGCCATGTCGTTCCTTGCAGTCGTTTTCGGCGTTGTGCAGCCGTGTTGCCTCTACTGTGTTGCCTGGTGCTCCACAGGGTTGCTGCCCGCTGCTATGATCCGGTTGGGAACAGTCTTCCCTCAACAAGGGTCAAAGGGTTCATGACCCAAACCATCAAATACGGGGATTCCGCAGATTGTCGAGGTTCAGCCTCCTGATGAGTCGGTGCAACTCCGACGAAACAATCTTGTCATCATCTTTTTTTTTACCTTTTTTATTTATTTATTTATTTATTTCGGTCTTCGCTGTTTTTGGGTACTTGTATTTTTGCTTTGCATGCTTTCTGCGTTTGAGTGACGTCTGCCCTCCTGCCTCCCCCGTGCCTTCCACCATTGTCTTTTGTTGCTGCCTGATGTAATAGCAATTTTTTTGTTTTTCTTTGTTTTTTCGCATTTATGTATGGTCTGCCCTCCCACCTCCCACGTGCCCCCCAGTCCTTGTGCCCTTCTGCAGTTTGTTGTCGTTGCCTCCTGCCTTTTGCCTTATTGTGCTTCCTTTCCCCGTCTTGTGGTGTCTATTTGATCGTGTGTGTTCCAGTTCGCCCGCAAAGTGCAGTGGGAGCATAGATGGTCGTGTAGTCCGGCATAGTCATTCCCAACCTTACAGTATAGGTTCCGTCTGCACCACGCCTACAAGTTTTTGTTCCTGAGCTTGCTCGTGTAGTCCAGCATAGTCATTCCCCACCTCCGAGTACTGGATGCGTCTGCACCACGCCTACAAGTTTTCATTCTTAAGGCACGCCGATATATTATTTCGGATCTTGATTATGATGCGGTTTCCGTATCATACCGTAATCACGTCTTATTATGCGGGTTACACACACACACACACACACACACACACACACACACACACACACACACACACACACAGAATATGGTCGCCCTCTAACCTCACACTCGCATGCTAAGCTATACTGCATGCACACCTTGTATCCTTGCTATGGCTTCTCTTACTCTCACCCTCACTCTCCCTCTGCCTTCTTCCAGCACTAGTGCTCTAGCAGCAGTGCTCCAGCCTCAAAGCAGCGCAAGGCAGAATGAATGCACGACATGGAGCAGGCCAGTATTAGTGGGTTCGGCTCAGCCTGGACTGCCTCCAGCTGCCTCCTCGAGCTGGCGAAGATTTACCGATGATATTTGCCGCCAAGATCCTTGCAGCCAGTGTGTGCCTCGATTCAGTAAGCCCTGGAGGTTTTCAGAACTGGCAAAGTCTTCCACTATTGGTCTACTGGGCCCCGGTCGGGCCTGACCGTTGACTTTTCTACTTTCTAGAGCCCCTTGCAAGGCTGTTGGACTGCCTTACAACCCTAGAACTTGGGACCTTTCTAGAGCCCCTTGCAAGGCTGTTGGACTGCCTTACGACCCTAGAACTTGGGACCTTTATAGAGCCCCTTGCAAGACTGTAGGACTGGCTTTTGACACTAGAATTCCAGGTTTCCACTTGTCGAGTCGAGTCGAGCCTCGCTTTTGTGGACTGGTTCCCACTCTTTGGCACTTGGCCAAAAGCTCCAGCGAGGTTTTAGCATCGTAGCTCGAACCTGGTCTGTATCACAACCAGGTACAAAGCTAAGGCCTCCCTGGAGGTAAGCCACAGGCGGAAAGAAAGACGGACTGTACGTCAGATCTAGGGGGCAGAGTGGCAGGGCCACAACAGTGCTGAACCTGGACTAAAATAGCTTGAACCTGGCCCGTATCACAACCGAGTACGAAGTAACTTAGTGCTGAAATACCGCCAGTGCACCCTGATTCTAAGAAAGTAAGAAGAACGCAATCTACCGCATCCTGAGTATACCTATACAGCCTCTCAGGCTCTCACCCCCTGCCTTCACAAAAGTCGGCAGACACCTATTGTTGGGAGAGATCACGATTCACCGTGTGACTGTGGCTCTAAAGAAAGCTGTGCAAAGGTCCCAGGCAGACGACCAATAGCATTACACGCAGCCACCCACGACATGAAATACAAGCAAAGCAAAAAATGTTTTCTCCAGACTCAAGGCGCAGTAGGACGCACCTTTTTTTTTTTTTTTTTTGGTGGGGTGTGAAATCAAGTCCTTGGGGATGAACCATTAGTGTGGATGTAGATGTTGAGATATCAACTGCAACAAATTGGTGAGGAAGTCGAAACAGGAAGCAAAAATTTTGAAATGCAAAAACTTTAAAGCTGCCAAAAAGACGCAAAGAACAAAAGGCGAAGAAGAGCACACACATGGGGTCTCGCAACTGCGCAACATACTCACATCAAAGTATATTTTAAAATGCAAAAGCCAAAAATCAAAAACACGAAAACACGAAAAAAAATAAAAAAAGGCGAAGTGCGAACATATTTTGCAACTTTCAAACATACTCGCATCAACGTGTTTGAAAATTTAAAAACAACAAAAAAGAACTTCAAAGAACAGAAGAAAAAAAGGCGATGAGCGCACTCATGAGTCATGATGATGTGTTTGCGACTCGTTTTTTTAACATACTCACATCGAAGTACTCTTTGAAAGCGGAGAACAATGCCGTTTTCATCACCTCTTCATCTTCCGGGCGCGTCCAGATTACGGCAGGAGAAAGAAAATTTGTAGTCTCTGCTGTAAGTGCTCCTCCCCAAGGGAGTTCCTAAATACCACCCCCCCCCCCCCCCCCCCCCCCCCCCCCCAATAATAACATCAAACCAATGGAACCAATGGGACCAATGGAACCAATGGAACCAATGGGGCCAATGGGACCAATGGGACCAATGGGATCACATAAACCAGTCACTCAGTGAACACGTGCATTCATAGCATCGGGTGTCGCCATAAGGTACATGAGTTGCAGACACTTGCACTGCATTAAAGTCCAAAACGAGTTCAATCGCCATTCGAGAAGATCGCCACTACCTTCTTCTCCCGAACACAGCGCGGCATGACTGTATGTATCTGGACTGAAACATGGTTTGTATGCTGCTCTATGTTCGTGACGACGGGGCGTTATGTTCGCGGGACGAAGGTAGCTAGATCAATCCGTCCATCAACCCACCCACCCACTCCCCACCTTCCGACCCACCAGTGCAACTAAACAGCCCACAATAACTGGAAGAGGTGGTGGAGGAGGAGGAGGAGCAGGAGGAGGAGGAGGCCACTACTCGTTGACCCTCAGTGCAACCAGATGCGAGGAGAAACTCAGGCAGGCACAGAAAGATGCGGCACTCAAGTGCTTGCCTAAGAAGCTGTATATATACCTGAGACGATCATTGAGCGAAGCGATCTCAAGAGTGGCAGGAATTTCGCCTACCTCTCGATAGCTCTAAGGACTCCGGGGGAAAAAAAAAGGAAAAAAAAATCCAAGGACCTGAACTGAGCAGGAAAAAAACTTTCTCTCCATCCTCCCTCTCTCAATTCAGCAGAAATGTAAGGGGGTGGACAATTCTGGGACAGATTATACCACCACCACCATCTCGTGGAGGCCTTCTGTCAGTCCCCAACAGTTATATCAGTGGTTTGGAAAAACAGAACCAGCTCCAGCTGGGCTGGTACATCCAAGGTGTGTGGGCTCCTACAGTCTTCCCCCGAATACAACGTACGGTCATTGTAGCTGAATTTGGTGTATCTTTCAGTCTACATTCAGCTATAATCACCGTACGTTGTATTCGGGGGAAGACTGTAGTGCAACAGCGAATCTGCTACAGGCACAGGTAGTTTACACCAGCCAAAAGGTACGGCGAATAGGAACAATAATATGCACACCAGGTACAGCGACCATGTAGTACATACTACATACCTCCTTTTTTTTTTCCTTTTTTTTTTGTAATTTGCCAGAAGTCGGGCCGGTTTCTCAATTTGTGTGTGTCATCCTTGATTAGGCAGGGGGCATGCTAATCTTCTGTGTAAAAGGGCCTTTACCGATATAGGCCTCAGGCCTTGTAAAAATAAAGAAGCACCGGCCTTGAAAAAGTAAAGCATTGTGAAAAGGTATCTCGCCAGGGCTCAGAAACGTGAAAGCAGGTCAAAGGTCAAGTTCTCTGTCAACAGGCACATCTAAATCTAAGGCAAAGGGCATTGTCAAAGGACTTACCTGTTCACCAGGAGCTGTGTATGTCATGTCTGTTCGGGTAAGAATGTGTCTGTGCGTGCAGACAATGTACCTGTTCGTGCAAAGGAATGTGTCTGTTCGTTTAGAGTTATGCCTGTCCGAAAGTAAAGTCAATAGGCACAGTCCCAGTTCTGGTCTAAGTCCAGGGGTCAGTCCAGATCCAGACTTTCAAGTCCAAATCCAGGCCAGGAGGCCTCAGCAGCAGTTGAACTTCATTGGGACTCTACTGGGACACATGCAATGCAGGGTCTGGGACAAAAGGAAGGCTGGATTGRGCCAATGCAGACCYAGCGAGGAGTATAAAGGAGGCAGCCAGCCTCATTCCTYGCCAGATCCCCACTGGCAYTCTATATGTGGAAGYKYTGGTGCACTTGTGCGTTGAGCCAGTAGGAGCAGCGCTGGAAGGAGAAGATGCGCTGAGTGAAGGGAGAAGCTTGTATGCTSGAAAGAATGCARCCATAGCTGCCCAGCAGTTAGTATTAGTACTAGAGGGTTAGTAGTGATAGYTATGAGTAGTATTCAGAGTAGATCCTCATGAATAGAGAATGTGTATGCATCGTAAGAGGAAGGGMCTGAGATATAGAGTGTTCATTCAAGTTTCGGCTATGGAAGATACTTACCTGAGTTGGATGTGACCTGCAGAGGTGGCGCTGAGGAGTAGTGTCCATATTGATGACTTGGAGACTATCTGCAGGAGTAGCGCTGATTCACTGGAAGTCATATTGATGAGTTGACAAGAGATTGGTGTTCCGCTGATGAGCGCTGGACTCAGGGGAACCTTGAAACACTTTGTATTCATATTTTTGATAATATAAGCTGTGAAACTTGGTCCTCTTCTCATCTACCTTTGTCTATGACTTGAGACTATTGATCGTGGTGTGTGAGGATGATGCATGACATGTACACATCTGCGTGAGATGGTCCCCAGGACCCATGCAAAATTTGGTATCGGAGCAGATGCTCGCTACTCTCATAGCGCTGGTCTGATCAAGGCCGGCGAGAGGAAGTGGTGATGGAGGCAGAGTGAAGGAGGGAGGAAGAGAAGAAGAGTGTTGATAGTGTGGGAGCAGGCCAAAGAAGAAGTGGCGAAGTCTACTACCTGGAGCATGCGGAGCGTCGTGGAGCACCATCGGCGGTATCTTCAAGAAGAGAGAAGCACCTCCTTTCCCTGAACCTGCATGCATGTGTGTGTCCCCTACCTACTCTCTCTCTGACTCTCTGAAGGTGACTGCTGCTGATCTGGTTAGGAGTCGAAGTCTGGATCTGGGTTGTCATAGATGTCAGGTCTGAGCCGTCAGAGTCTGATAACCCAAGTGTGATGTGTCAGGAACTGGTCACACTAGAGTAGGGGTCCAGTATTCTGCGAATAGGAGTATGTCTCTCTCCTATCCCTCTTGATAGGTAGGCTGGGTATCGTTATCAAGAACCAAGAATTGATGTGGAAAGTGGCTATGTGCCACGTCAGATTGCATGTACCAGGCAATACAAATATGATGAGTAGTATTTACAGGGCCTGTTAAGCCCGAAAGAAAGAACAGGGTATACGAAGTATCTCTGCCTGGGTGGGTAAGTGAACCAATTGCATCTGACTTCTTTGCGCTATACTCCATATCTGCACACAGCAACCAGCCAAGTTAGTACCGAAAGAAAAAAATATACACATTGAGGGAAACACATTGCCAACAGTTTGATCCAGGGAGCCAGACAGCATATTTGTTTGAACTACGCAGCACCTTCTACAGTCAACAGAAACAAAAAAAAAAAAAAACAAGTTCATTCTAATTTGATCTATTGTTGATTGTACGCAGCACCTCTACCATTAAAAAAAAAAAAAAAAAGGGGAAAGAAAAGGTATAAGTACTCCATTACCGCAAGTCAAGACCAAGTCTGTAAGTGGGATAGTACCTTGGTGACCTGGCGGAGGATCTCCTGTGCCGGCAGTCATCATGGATGACTATCCCATCCAGGGCCTGTTGGCCCTTTCTGTATTATTGGGGCCCCTGTTCAGGCTGATGTTCCCGTTGGGGTTCGGACGTGTGTGCACGTCCCGCATGCTGATGCAGTCAGGGACAGTGAAGTCTGGCCCCACACCTGCAGAGCAAGCCGAAATTGACCGCAGGCTAGCAGAAAAGTAAAAAGAAAAGGAAGTAAAGAAAAAACAGAAAGAAGAAGAAGCAAGAAAGAAAATGAAAGAGAAAATGGAAAGAGAGTTGGAAGAAGAGTTGAAGAGTATAGAAGAAGAAGAAGAAGAAGAAGAACAAGAAGAAGGAGAAGTGTTGGAAAGACGTCGTCGCCAAGACATACCTGAAAGCAGCACAACGCCCCGCCTTCCCGTTGAACCACTGGATTGGGGCAGCCGGTACTACTACTCCAGCGAGCCTTTGAAAGAATCTGATGAAGAACGGGATACGTTCATCGCCAAGTTGGCCACTATTAAAGACACCGTTGAACGAAACCTGATGTTGGAGGAGAAACGGGCTGAGCTAAATCGCAGGCTGTTGGCCGCTAGAAGGCAAGAGGTGGAAGAAAAGAAAAGATTGCAGGCAGAAGGGGATAAATTGCAAAAAGCTCTAGAAGCGCAAAAGGAAAACCCCTCTGCAACTGAAGCACAGCTTGCACTCCTCAGGGAGGCCGTCCTCAACACGAGGCAAGACATGGACTTAATGCAGCAGACATTGCAACGTGTAGAAACACATCGGGTTGAATTTGAGAATGTCTGGAATAACTTCGTAGAAAAGTCAGCAAAGGACATGGACCAACATGTGCAAACTTACATCCAGGCTTTGGACGAACATATTAATAAAGTCTTCACCCCGGAGGTCGTAGAAAAGATTGTAAAGGGAGCTGGAGGTGACGGAGGAGATGGAGATGGCGTCGACGATGATGATAAGAAAGGAAAGAAGAAGATTGAGGGTTCAAGGGGTCAACCTTCTCAGGAACCTGGGCAGACTAACAAGATTAAACTTAAACTGCCCTGGACCTACAATGGAAAGAAAGAAGAGAGTGTGTTGCATTGGGCGGCGGCAATTGAAACCTATGTACAGACAGCGTATCCCATACTGGGACAGGGTGTTGATGGCAACTTCGTGCATGGGAGGCGACGCCATGAGCTTCGCCATCTCGCTGCAAAAGGAGGCGGGATGCAGCTCTATGGTAGAATATTCGCAGCAAACGCGAATCGAAGATTTCCTTAGGTTAATAAGAGAAAGATTTGAGGACAAAAACTTGGCAAGACGTACAGAAATGTTGATTCTCAGCCTTCCCGATAGGAAATGGAAGAGTACCTCTGCATTAAAAGCAACTAAGGACGAATTGTTGCAATGCCCTGATCATGGATTAACGCCAGCCCAAATCTTAAACAGTTTTGCACGAGCACTCCCAGATCCCCTGATAACGCAACTCTATCCCCGCACAAAGGAAGAGGGGATGACATATGAGAAGTTCGGCAAGATCGCCATAGATCATGCTGGCTTCCTCGCTGAAGCAAATTATTGCCATTACTGGAAGGATTTGCAAGCGGGAAAGAGATGGCAAAACCGCACCATCTCAGGATCTATACCTGGGAAAGACAGTCTCCTTCTAACCTTTGAAGAAGGAGGCGCCGAGACCATCTCCTGGGATCAGGTAGACTATGGTCTCGATGAACCCAACAGACCGGTAGCTCAGGAGGGGAGTTACGCGGCTGTTGCAGCCCGCGGGGGAGGGCGTCAAGGAAGAGGGCGTGGCCGAGGACAAGGTCGCGGCCGTGGTGGACGAGGATTCGGCACCCAGAGGGGTGGTGGTGAAGGAAGCCACTACGTGGGAGGAAGGGGAAATGGTCCCTCATACGGTGGCCGTGGTTCTTACTCCACCTGGGGTAGAGGACGAGGCTCATGGTACAACAAGTGGGATAAGCCGTACCCACCACATCCAGGCCTACCGGAAGGAGAGCCTTGGAAAGAGTTGGGAATTACAGAAAAAGTTTGGGCCGAAAGGAAGAAGGCAGATCAATGCCTCAAATGTGGGGACCCCGACCACATTGTCCCCTATTGCCCTGACTATAGGGGGGCAAAAGGGAACAGCCAGTAGAGGTGTCAGATGCCTCTACCGGGGCTTCGAATGTTGAAAAATCAGAATCCTCCCATTCCAAGGCCCCAATGGCAGAAACTAAAGAGGAAGGAAGTCCCCATCTAGTACACTGTCCAGAGGTGGCAAACGTATGCATCTCTCTAGATGGATCCCTCGCTGGCRTGGGTGATGAGTTGGCCGCTTGTCGCCAAGCCTGGACTCAAATGAAACGGAAGAAAGGACAGCTACTAATTGCAGATCTTGAGATAAATCGAGTCAGAGTAGGAGGTATGATAGACAGTGGTTCTACACGCAGCTATACTAGTAAACTAGGTTTGCAGAAACTGCGTCTTGGGGTTAAAGTTAAGAAGTTAAAAGAGCCCATTGTAAGTAAGTTAGCGAATAGCAGTGAGACTGTTATGGATCGATACGTCGAGGGGGTACAAGTATACTTCTGACTAGAGGCAGAGGGGAAGGTGGAACGCGTTCTCCACTCTCTGACCTTCTTGGTGGAGGATAACTTGCCCTTTGATGTGTTATTAGGAATGGATTGGGGTGAGGCTGTGCATGCGGATCTAAAGTTGCGAGAGCATGAATGTTGGCTTCCAAGTCCGCAAGGAGGTAAGAAGAAGATCCGCCTC
Organism: Chara braunii; assembly: GCA_003427395.1. Lineage (NCBI taxonomy): Eukaryota > Viridiplantae > Streptophyta > Charophyceae > Charales > Characeae > Chara > Chara braunii. Next base: position 634,299 of record BFEA01000318.1, on the reverse strand, counting down.
TATCATGAATCTGGAAAAGAAAGCAGCCTAGCTCACTGTTGCATGAGTGCCCCAGCGTCCGCTCGCCATGTTAAGAAACATAACTTGTATGACCAAATCTTTGTTGCATATGTGCGCCCAGTAAAGGAAGGAGAAACAAAGGAAGAAGTCAGGTCCCAAGAGATTGAGAGGGTCCTGAAAGAGTTCGCAGATGTGGCTGAAGCCCCAAGCGGTGTGGTGGAAAGACCAATCCGCCACCGCATTGATATCATTCCAGGGAGCGCGCCCCCGAAGGGGCCTATCTATCGTATGTCATCCCAGGAATTGGATGAACTGCGAACCCAACTCGATGAGTTGTTGAAAAATGGTTGGATAAGACCTAGCTCCTCACCCTATGGTGCGCCTGTGCTCTTTGTGCCTAAGAAGGATGGCGGCGTTCGCATGTGTATAGATTATAAGAGGTTAAATGATGTAACCGTGAAAAATGTCGAACCATTGCCGCGAATAGACGATTTGTTGGATCGCGTGCAGGGAAGCAAAGTGTTCTCAAAGATTGATCTAAAATCCGGCTACCATCAGATTGAAGTTAAGCTGGAAGACCAACATAAGACTGCCTTTAGAACAAGGTATGGGCATTATGAGTTCGTAGTTTTGCCCTTTGGTCTCACAAATGCCCCTGCCACTTTCCCAAGAACGATGAACGAACTCTTTCGTGAATGGCTCGATAAATTTGTTGTGATTTATTTAGATGACATTTTGATTTTCAGCAAAAATGAAAAAGTGCATGCTGAGCACCTTCGACTTGTGCTAAATAAATTGAGAAAAGCAAAACTCAAGTTAAACCCAAAGAAGTGTGAATGGGCTAAGCGTCAGGTGCCATACCTAGGACATGTGATTGATGGAGATGGGGTCAAACCGAAAGATGATAAGATAGCAGCAATCAGAGATTGGCCGAACCCCCGCACCTTGACAGAGTTGCGGTCGTTCCTTGGGTTAGCCAACTACTATCGAAAGTTCGTAAGACACTTTACGATAATAGTTGCTCCCCTTCGCCGGTTACTTAAGAAAGAAGTAATTTGGAAGTGGGATTCAGACTGCACTATGTCTTTCAAGCGTCTGAAAAAGTGTTTGATCAACTATCCGGTTTTGAAAGTGGCGGACCCTTCATTACCTTTTGTGGTCACGACCGACGCTAGTCAATATGGTATAGATGATGGGCATGGGTACAGACCTGTAGAGTTTGTCTTGCCGCTTACCTAACGAGAAGGTGGCCGCTTCAACGTATGAACGAGAGTTGTATGCTTTGCGTGAGGCTCTCAATCATTGGCGACACTACCTTATAGGGAGGCATTTTAAAGTATACTCCGACCATGAAACGCTTCGCTGGCTCAAAACGCAGGCGCGAATGACACCTAAGTTGACAAGGTGGGCTGCGGAAATTGATATGTTTGATTTTGAGTTGAAGCCAGTAAASGGTAAATATAATGTTGTTGCTGATGCACTAAGTCGTAGATCAAACTTTTTCGGTGTTATTGTGACTTATTTAGATGTGGGTACTGACCTACAGGAGAAGATTAGGAATGCGTATTCCTCTGATCCTATATATGGAACCATGATTAAGCTAGTGCAAGAAAAGCCAACAGAGTTTCCCGATCATAAAGTAACTCAGGGTTTATTGTTTGAACGAACTGATGTAAATGATAGGCTGTGTATACCCAATAATGAAGAGATCAAAAGTATGATCTTGGGGGAATGCCATGATACAGAAGGTCATTTTGGATGGAAGAAGACCTACGGAACTTTGTTGCGTTCCTACACCTGGCCTCGAATGAAAGCAGACTGTATCGCGTATGTGCAGGGTTGCCAAGTGTGCCAATGAAACAAAAGCACCATGCAATCGCCCCTCGGGCTACTTAAGCCCTTACCTATCCCTACCGGCCCTGGAGACTCTGTCTCTATAGATTTCATGGATACTAAGGTCAAAAGCAGGAATGGGAAAACGCAAGTAATGGTCATAGTGGATAGATTCACTAAGTATGCTGTTTTTGTAGCTTTACCTGCGGAAGCAAAGACTAAATTGGTAATTCAGGAATTCTTTAACCATTGGGTAAAAGACTTTGGACATCCCTTAACTATTGTGAGTGATAGAGATACCAGGTTCACGAGTGAACAATGGCAGCAACTGATGAATGTTTATGGCTCTAAGTTGACTATGTCATCAGGCAGACATCCTGAGACTAATGGCCAGACTGAGCAGATGAACAAGATTTTGCAGCAAACTTTACGCATGTACATCCGTCCCGATCAGATTAACTGGGATGAACATCTGCCTAAAGTTGCCAGTGCCTATAATAACTCTGTACATCTATCTACATGTAAGACTCATGTGGAGTTACATCTGGGATGGCGTCCACGCAGACCCATTGATCGGTTAAACCCGGATCAAGTACATAAGCTTCCTATAGGGACTAGTGAATTTGCAGTCCAATATCAGAAAGACATTGAGAAGGTAAAAGAAAATATACTTAAAGCACAACATCAAATGATTGAACAGGCAAATAAACATAGGCGCCCGTCTCAATTTGTTGTAGGAGATTTGGTTTGGGTGAAGTCTAAAGAGTTTGCTCTTGAAGAGAACATCTCTCAGAAGCTTCTAACCACCTACAGAGGACCTTGGCAGGTTCTAGACGTAATTGGAG
>BFEA01000318.1:558346-570949 GCA_003427395.1 Chara braunii | reverse complement strand
AAAAAAAAAAAAAAAAAAAAAAAAAAAAAAAAAAAAAAAAAATCTTCTCACTCACAAACACGTCCAATTCGACCCTCGTTTGCTACCAGTGGTGGGACCTGGCTGTAGTTCCCCCACTCCAGCAACGAACACTGTTATACAGCGTCAAACGCGGGGACGCAGCCATTCGGGTAGCATTCTAGACAGTAAGCTTGGCAAAGGTCTTATGAAGTGGGGGATGAGCAGCCTTCTGGGGTGTGGTCCCACTAGCAAAGAGGATTCGATCAAATGCCTGAATCTGGACGAGTTTATGGAGATGTGCAGGAAATCGCCCCTATAAAACACATCCAGATTCAGGAGCTCGATCCTATCCTTTTTGCTAGTGGGACCTCGGCCCTGGATGGTAGTGTCCAAAGCCAACACTCTCCCACACACCACACCCAACCCACTCACACGCGCACTCCCACCCGTAAAGACCTTACTGGTACCTACTGGGAGGATCCAGCTCATGATCTCAGCTGGATGGCACCAAGAGTGCCTCAGACATTGAACCCACAACCTCCTGAATGCCATTTGCGTGCCTAACCAATTGAGCTAGGACACTGTCTGGAGCCCAGATTCTTCTATCGCAAGACAACAAAAACAAAAACAAAAAAAATCCCCCCACTCCCAGCAACGAACGTTGAAAGATACACCAAGGGTCTCGTTAGACACTCCTAAAAGAATCCTAAAATTTTTAGGACAGTCCTAAAGGTTTTTTAGGATTTCGTGCGTCGTGGTTACACGCATTCCTAAAAGACCATCGTTTAGGACAAGTCCTAAAAGAAAGTCGTAATTAAAAAGAAAAAAATCAAAGAAAAAAAGTCATGCTTCAGGGTTTCAGCCAATAGGGTGCACCAGGAGTCGAAGACAACGGTGCCATGTGCACGTCGCCACGACTCCGTCAAACGCGGGAATCCTAAAAATTTCAGTAGGTCGGGGGCTACTGAAAAATTTAGGACGAATTTGCCTGGGGAATTCTAAATTCTTTAGGATTCGTCCTAACGCCGTTTTCACATTTTCGATCTCGAAATCGGATTTAGGATCACGTGCAACGACGATGCAGTCCTAAAAACAGGCATTTTTAGGAGTGTCTAACGAGACCCCAACACAGAAAAAAAAAAGTATGTTATGCATTTGCTGATTGGTGGAGTAAGGGCCTCGTTCTACACCACTTGAACTCAAGGGTTGAAGGAAAAAATTCTTTGTTCGACCCCACCCTAAGGTCGCCGCGGAGTTGTTTCTCCTTTCCAGCTCTCAAGTGCCGGCCCTCGCTCTCAAAACTCAAGTGCAGCCGGGGCAAAGGGGCTCGTTCGACACTCCTCGGGCGCCTAAAGTCCCCGAGGAATTGTTCGTTCCACCTATCCTCGGGGATGCAGTCGGAAAAAAAAAAGTGAAAACACTCCGAAGGAAATTCCTCGGGCTCCGAGGATTCCCCAGCCATTTCTTCCTTTTGCCAAGGGACCTCACGAGGTCCCTTGGGCAAAAAGAATCCGCATTTCACGGAGAGGAGCGGGCACATGGGTAAAGAGACATGACAACCGAGAATCTGGATCGTGGCGGTACCCGATTGGCTGAAGGCCTCAAACACATTTGATTTTTTTTCCTTTTCTTTTTTCTTGTCTGACATCGTTCGAAGGAAATGTCCTCGGGCGACGTCCCCGAGGACAGGTGGAACGATGGCGGGAATTTCCTTGAAAATCCCCAAGGAAACTTCCTTGGGCCCCGAGGACGCCCCAAGGAGTGTCGAACGAGCCCCAAAATCACACAAGAACTCAAGGTACCTCTCTGGGAAGCCTTGAATTCAAGTGCCAGCGGATACCGCCAGCACTGCAAGTGGGTTTTTTTTCTTTTTTTTCTGTTTTTCCAGCAGGCCATCTTGGTCCAGGATTGGACATTAGTCAGCAAGCCGTGGAGTTGGGTTTCAAGTGCAGCGATCCTGTTCAAGGGTTTCCTCAAGTGTACATGGAATCATAAATGGAGTAAGTGTAAACTAATCACAATTTCTCTTCTAGTGTGCACTTGAAACTCAAGTATTTTCAAGTGGTGTCGAACGAGGCTCTGAGGCTCTAGAGCTCCCGCCGGCGGCGTGGGTAGCTGTCCTCAATCCTCAACAGATTCCTGCAGTCCGCGAAGAGCCACTGCATTCGGTCACTGCAGGCCCAATTTCTCTCACGAGGGGCATGCTCACACTAGCACTATCCAGAATGCATCGGACTGCAATTACAGCCGAACCACGATGCACCTGACTGCAATTTCGTCCAAAGCTTCGGGGAAAAAGTTCAAGTGTGAGTGTACGCTGAGGCTAATCTGAATGAACCTTGTCCAGAGCGACGAACATAGGGTCTCGCTCCACTTCTGTCCAGTGTACAATTTTTCGGACAGTTGCTGGACAGTTGTCAGAGGGAAATATTGTACAGCGGACAGTGGAATATACTCTCCACACCTGTCAACAAATGCGGAAAAGACAAACGACAGCGGGTGTTTCTTTTTTTCTCTTTTTTTCTTCTTTTGAGCAGTGAGTGCATTCTCCCTCCTCCTACGGGAATATCCATTAGCCATTTGTGAGGGCGCCGCAAAGCCCACGTCCTATCAACAAAACGACAAACTCAACCAAATGACAAAACCGACAAAACCGACAAAACGACAAATTGAACATGTGAACAAGTACCACACTGATACCACGCAGGGTGTGGGGGCGCAGCCAGGACGGCGGGCGTTTCACCGAAGCAGGCAGCTCGCTGCCCCTGCCCCTGCCCCTGCCCCTGCCCCCCGAGACACAGTTCGCGGGGGGTGGAAGGCTTTTTTTTTTTACATCTAGATGTGTATAAGAGACAGGAGAGAGAGAGAGAAGGGGGGGGGAGGAGCAAGCACCCTCGGTGTGAGCAATCTACAGACACAGAGAGAGAGAGAGAGAGAGAGAGAGAGAGAGAGAGAGAGAGAGAGCTCTGCTCTGCGCTGTCGTTGAGGAGCGCTCGTTGCCACAGCCGCTGCATGGGAAAACGAAGCATGCCCCCAACAGCCGGCCGCATCTGAAAAACACACTCTAGCCACACTGGCCGTAGGGATGCCAAAAAACGGGAAGATGGGAAAAGCAAAAATAGGGCCTCTATCCCTTTGTGGCTAAGATCAAGTGTAGTATCTGTTCTGATCAGTGGTCCATAGGACCACACGGTATTAAATTAATTTTTCTGGGCTAGGGGGGGTCATACGGGTAAGCTTGCTTGCTCGACCCCTTCAGCGTTGCCTCTGTATTGCACTGCAGCAGAGTGCGGCGCGGCCCTCCTCCCCTCCGCGAGAACAAAACAAAACCAAAAAAAAAAAAAAAAAAAAAAAAAAAAAAAAAAAAAAAAAAAAAAAAAAAAAAAAAAAAAAAAAGGGCCTCGCTGAGGCAATGCACAAAAGACCGAAACGACGGCAATGTATCTTTCCATGTTCTAGCGGAAGATTCGGTCTCATTTTGCCCATTCGGAGAGCAGTGCAGCGAGGCCCATACAGGCACAGGCAAATAGAAACCTACATGGCAAAAAACAGAAACGAAACCTACATGCATCTAACCGGGTCCACCCACAGACATCTAGCCTCAACTCAAAACAAAAAGTGGAAAAACAGAAACCAAACCTGCATGCATCTAACCGCAACTCTGTCCACTTTCCCAAAAAAAAAACAAAAAACTCTGTCCACTCCCAGACATACAAAAAAAAAAGTAAAAAAACAAAATACAAAAAAAAAGTTTGCAAAGGATTCAGTCAGTTCACGGTAGGAGAGTAGGAGAGTAGCACCGCCTCCGTCGATCTCCCAATGAAACGAACGGTCGGATAACCAGTCGACGCCCTATACCCACTTACACCTATTTTTTAGGCCTAGTTGCACGATTCTGCATGACTACGGATCCGAAAACATTGTAAATGCAGCTGGACAACGTAGCTGCCTCGGTGCACTCGTCCCCACCCGACCCTAAGGGCGTCGTTCGACACTCCTCGGGGACACGATTCCGAGGATTCCGTCGCCGTTCCACCTGTCCTCGGAGCCGATTTTCGGAACAGAAATGTGAAAACACTCCGAGGACAAATCCTTGGGCTCCGAGGATTTCCCAGCCAAATCGTCCTCGGCTCCAAGGGACCTCGCGAGGTCCTTTGGAGCCCGAGGATCCGTGTTTCACGGAGAGGAGAGGGCATGCACATAGAGAGACGTTACAACCGACATTTCTGATCGTGGCGGCACCCTATTGGCTGAAAGCCTGAAGCACAAAGTTTTTTCTTTTTTTTTTCCTTTTATTTTTCTGACATTGCTCCGAGGACGAGTCCTAAGACCGATGCTCCGAGGATGAGTGGAACGAGGACGACTTGAACAAAAACCCTAAACTTTTTGGAGGATCCATCCTCGGAGCCCAAGGATGCCCCGAGGAGTGTCGAACGACGCCCTAAAGCTAGGTTCTATACATTCGACCGGGCAAAACGCATCCATCTATACGCAGCCATCCTGGCTGCGAACACATTCTAGATCCCCAACCACAGCCCCACGAACTCCCGGGGCCAAGTCCCACTAGCAGCGTTGAGCTACCTCAACGCCCGAATCTGGACGCTTTTGAGGAGATGTGCAGAAATGGTGTTGAGTTTCCTGAATTGCACGTCTCCACAAACATGTCCGGATTCAGGCGTTGAGGTAGCTCAACGTTGCTAGTGGGACTTGGCCCCGTTCAAAAAACAGTCCTTCGGCGGGAAATCCGTAAGATTTTTTTTTTTTTTTTTTTTTTTAACTATATTCTTCTCTCAATTTCACCTCACACTACCTACCTACCACTACTCCTAGTACTTGTAGGCATACGGGGAACCCCGTAGCAGCCAGAACCGTGTTCACGAGAGAACATACGGGGGCTGCTCCCGACCTGCAGGTGGGCGATACCGGCCAGGGGACAGCAGGTAGCATGAGGGGATAAAGCCGAGGGGACCAATCTCCTGTGCCTCCCCTCAGGTCCCCTCCCCTACGAACATCAGCAGACTCTCCTATGCCGATCGGGGGATCCAGTGGTCTATCTCTTGGGTAGCTGGTGCCAAGTATGCCCAGGAAGGTACATGAGGCCAATGGGGATTGAACCCACGACCTCTTGAATGCCACTTGCGAACCTTACCAACTGAGCTAGAATTGGAACGATACAGAGAATTTTTTTTTTTTTTTTTTTTTTTTTTTTGGGAAGTACAGAGAAGATTAGCATGGCCCGTGCTAAACCACAAGTACCTTTCCCGCGTGGGAAAATAGGGAAAACTGGCTACTCCTGAAAATTCGGAGGTCGGGCCCGACGACAAACAAAACGCCTGCCATTGATAAATCTGATCGGCGGCTGTCGTTTCGTTTGTCGTCGGGCCCGACCTCCGAATTTTCAGGAGTAGCCAGCTTTCTCTATTTTCCCACGCGGGAAAGGTACTAGTGGTCTAATAAATAATAATAATAATAATAAAATCAAAGTCACCAGCCCGTACGTACGGAGGTCCCCGGGCAGACCTTCGTACGTACGGGCGTTCAGGGTCCCGTAGGGGGTCCGAACCCGACGGCGTTCGGCCCCCGCCAAAAATTATTTCGGGGCTTAAAAGTAATTATTTTTTTCTGATTTGTTTTTTGTGAGTTCTCTATGATGTGAGGTAAATGCCGGTAAATTTTCAAGTCATTTAGCTAAGCCAAATAAGAATTAAAAATCGCCAAAGATGGCTGTGTCAAAACGTGCTCGCCCACGTATTTTTACACTTTTTACTTTTTGTTTTCACTTTAGTTCGGGGTCTAAACAATTTTATCATTTTTTGAAACTTTTTTAGTGGGTTTTGTACTATGTGAAGTACAGGGCATTTAGCTATGAAAAATCGCCAAAGATGGCGGTGTCGAAAGCATGCTCGCGCACTCACTAAATTTAATTCTTATTTTATTTTTTATTTATTTTTATTATTAGTATTTGTTTTCCGTGTTTTATTTTTACTTCAAATTTGGTAAGGAATTCGGATGTAATTCTCAGGCAAATCTTGTTTAATTTATTTTTCTCCATAACATATCTTTTTTTCACATTTTTTTGAGGACTTCATTTTTTTTTTTTTTTGGTCCGCGTTCGGCCCGAACGGCCGAACGCATCCCCAAGGGGTCCCATATGTTCGGGCGTTCGGGTTCGGGCGTTCGGCCCGTCCCGAACGTCGGTTACCCTGAATGAAATAATAATAATAATAATAATAATAATAATAATAATAATAATAATAATAATAATAATCATAATCATAATAATAATAATTATAATAATTATAATAATAATAATAATAATAATAATAATAATAATAATAATAATAATAAATATATATATATTAAAAAAAAAAAAAAAGGAGAGGAGATAAAATAAAGAAGCATGGCCCGTGCGCAAGGATGACACGCATAAATCGAGAAATGGTCCAAAAAAAAAAAAAAGGAACTCCTGCCAAGACGGGTGGCAATGTCAAAAATCAGATTTGTTGGGACCGTGGTCAAATTTTGCGCTAGGGGAAGTTGAAAAGGGGGGCGCAGTCATTGGCAAATGCTCGGTCCTTGCTTTAGCCGGGGCCCCACAGGGGGGCCCAACTCTTCACCCTAAACGCTTGGGCAAAGGGGCAAAACATGTCATTACCTCTCTCGGTGGAGAGAGGTAACCGCGCTTCATGGAAGAGAGGTAGAAAGTGATGCTTGCAGGGGGCCCCTGTATAGCCTTAGGAGTAGTCGTAGGTAGTGCAGGGGTCCCTGTGTAGCCTTAGGAGCAGTGGTAGGTAGGTAGTGAATGAAAGACATGTTCCAGCAAGTGGCCTGTGGGTCAGTAGTTAGGGCGCCTGTTGTCAATGCGCAATGTGTTTTGAGGTTGCGGATTCAAAACTCCGCACTACTGCCCAGAGACACCGGAGCCGGGAGCGCTGATGCAGGTAATATGTGATAAGCTATGATCTGTACTCAGCGGTTTTCCGTACCCTTAGGGGGGAAAATCCAAAGTAAGTTGTGACGAACCGATTTCCGCACCACGCAATTTTCTGCGCGGTAGCGACAAGGGGTCCTAAGCTGGGAAGGATGGACCAATTACGGGAGATTGGGATGGTTGGGAAATTGCATCGGTGTCCTTGCTTCTTCGTCCTTTTTCGTCGTCTTTTGGATGGTTGGGTTCGGGGCTAGGTGAGTCCCGGGACGATCAATTGATTGATCGACTGTGAGAGTGGCGCGCCGTCATGTGCGCGATTAATAGATGTTGACGTCGCTTCTTTTGTTTCGGTTTTGGGTTTTTAGGCGCGGACATCGCGCGGGAATTTTGCTCCGATTTTGAATTTTCTTTTTGAATTCTTTTTCAGATCCTGTCGAGCCCTGAGGGCTCTCGAAATTTCAGACTTTCTTTTCGGAGTTTGTGCTTTTTGCTTTTCCGCATTAGATAGGAATTTAGAAATTTTGCAATTAGGATTTTCTTTTGCCGCGCGGCGCCTTTTTGTTTACCCGCTCCTTTTTGCGGCTGCAACGGAACTTTGATTAGTTGGCGCCTTTAATCGGGAGTGTAACTGTAATACTGGGCGGGCGCCATTGTAACTGTATCCTTTCTTCTTGTGCTTCGTCTTTCCTGCTCTCGCTTTTTCTTGTTGTGTCTAGCCATCTCGCTGATTGCATGCTCGGATCGATGCGTGGAGCGAGGCTACGCCCCCCATGCCGCGGCCCGGCCATGCAGAACGCATGCGCTCTCTCTCTAATCTTCTTTCTAAGTCCCTGTAATTCCGTGTTCTTCGCGCATGCATGCACGCTATAAATTTCGGCTGCGCGATTAGTTAGCTCTCTTAACCAGCGAGTCAGTGAGGGTCGGCTCACGAGCGAAGTAAGAGGTGAGTTGAAGTGGGAGTCGCGTGACCCGACGAGCTGGTGCCGAACGCGTGGGGTTGACGCGGGCCACGACGGACTGTGGGCGCAGGCGAACCTGACGGGTGCGGGAGGACTAAGCGGTGTGACGACTTCGTGGGTTGGTGCGTGACGACGGACTGTACGCATCGGAGAGAGAGAGAGAGGAAAAGGGAGCTGAGGTTGATGGACATGGATTTGCTGTTTCTTTTGTTTTTTCTCCCTCTTTGCTTTTGTATATAAGTTTTGATCTCGGTCCAGGGTGATCCGCCCCCTTTTGTTTTCGGACTCTCGACTTGGTTTCGGTCCACACTCGTTTTTGTGATTTCGATCTCGGACATGGTCTCGTTTTTGTGATTTCGATCTCGGATATGGTGTGTTATGCTGAATGAATGGATGAATGGATGTTATGTCTGTCTGTTTTGCCTTATGCCTGACCTTTGCTTTTGCTTGTTGTCTTGATACCTTCATGAGCATAGTAGGAAAAACTTGCGAAAAACCTCACTATTGCTGTCTGCCTTTTTTTGATCTACTGTCGTACTGCGAAAGCGTAGTAACACCTTGCATATTCAAGGATGATTGCGTGCGATTCACGGGATGATTAGATGATTGGGTAGTTGTTGCCCAGAAACCAGTACACATCCCGCGGGGATGTGTGTAAGCACGATCTGATTTGCGCACTTACAGACGTCCACGCGCGACGAATCGTAACTACCCACACATGAAAAGGGCTAACGATTGCGGGGATATTGATTGATTGGGTGTGTTCCGAGGCCATTCTGCGGCCACAACGAAGCGAGCGTCCCGTATGAACACGTGTAAGTGCGACCCAATTTGTGCAGTTTACATGTACTCACACGCGGTGATCGCAATCGTCGAAAATCGGGACCGACACGAAATTCCTGAACGCCGAGCTCCAGAATTCCTCAGTCGGGCGACCACATGCTAAGGAATTTTGCGGCTCCACCATGACAAGATGACGTGCTCGAGAGACTCAGACTCGTCGTGGGATCCATAATACTTCACCCCTTGGATAGAAGAGTGCCTCCGACAGAGGTTCCCCTACCTAACCGAGAATCGACTGTGTCCTAGGGAGTTCCAATGTGCCACAACCAGCGATCCACGGTGCTCTGATTTCCCCACTTCAGACCACACCCACTACTTTATTTCCCCTGTTTTTGTCGTTATCTCCACTAACTTCCCTCCCTCTCGTCTTCTTCTCCCGTATCATCTACTCAGAGTCGTCCCGTGGAACTCCATAGCCCCATATTGGCCTAGCACGCCCTGCGAAAATTGTCGGCGACGCGGCAATTAGAGAGCCCCGGGAACCAGAGGGCCTAACCTGAATACTTGACAACAGCCGCCACGTGGCTGCCCCCAAAGGCCCGACTCATCAGGATCACAACCCTCCGGGCAAACCTGGCCCTGAACCGACGCCCCCAAAACGGACGAGGCGGACGACCTTGAATAACCCGCGCATGTCATTTGCCTTATGACCGAAAGCGGTCCGTCCTCTCAAACCAAATTGCACTCGTGCCCCCGAAAAACTCCGCCACAGGAGATCCCAGTTCTGACCTGGGACTCCGCCCACACTTTCCCAAAAATCCTTGGCGCACCCCTTTTCGCACTTCCAGGCCCACATCCTACTCCGATCAGGAAGTCGCGTTGGGCGTGAGGTTGGGCGTCACAAAGCCTCTAAGTACGGATTCTGGTTAATCGAGAAAAGCAGGGTAATTTTTTCCTTTTCTTTCCTTTCTCTTCTTTTTGGAGGGGGGGACGAAAAACAATTTTTTTTCAGAACTGCCCCTCATGACTTTTTCGCGCGGACGGTTAGCGACCACGTCGAGAAATCCAAGAAACGGTTAGGAATTAGTGTGGGCGGAAATTTTAATTTCTTGCATAATAACGCACGCGAGGCAGTTTTTCAATTTTTTGCACTCGGCATAAACTCGTTCCCCACTTTGCATCTCCGCGCCATCTTCCCTTCTTGTTGCGCGCTCCCTTTGGCATGCCTCTTCTTCTTCCCACAAGCGATGTCCAATCCTCTCCTTACCTATCATCACGAGTGGTTGGCTGTGTAGTGGGGAAAGCGCACACCGCTTGAACGACCAACCCAATCACACAAAACTTTTAACTCGCCTTTTTGCAATCTTCCTAGAACCTCGGCCTTTTTTCTATCCTGCTCATTTACACCCCTTGCTACCCGCACCTCGAGCTGGCACCCGCCCGCCTTCCACGCTATAAATTATCGCAGTCCCCTCCTCTCCCTCTCTTTGATCTCGACTGCAATGATGTGCAAGCTATGCGCGAAGTCCATGGCGTTGAACAGGCTCGATGTGCCCAGTGACGGGCGGAGTGACGACAAGGGGCAAAATTAGCGGTAGAGTTAGGGTAAGAAAGTCACAATGAGGGAGCGGTGATGGAGATCAAACACTGCCAGCAGCAGGGCCTTGTGGCTATGGTTGGTTGGCGTTCAGATTGATTGGGGGCTGCGCCTGAGGGAGGCCAGCCGTATGTGAAATTTTGAATAGTAAGGGGCTCTCTTTTATCTCCATCGCTGCTTTAGTGTGATATGTGCAATGTCCCGAGGTATGGGTATTCCATTGTATGCATGCTGAGTGGTACGAGAGTCTATGGATGTTGAATATCTCACTGTCCAAGATAGATGAATGAATAGATGTGTGGGCGCTCACAGGCGCAACTTTGGGGAACACTAGGTGTCGACCGTCTGCGTGGATGCATGAGTGTGTTGGATTTCCCTCCTTTCCCCGACCCTTCCCGACCTTCGTGCCGAATGTATGCACGGGGATCGTCGCTAACCCTTTCCTTCCCTCCCCCATCGTGATCATGTAATACGGGTCAGGGATTGGCTTTTCTTTACGACGAACGGCCAACAACCGCGGAGATCAGCTGGCCGTGTTTCCACGTAGCGGCTGACCTCTCCACGATTCGACCCTAATTAGTTGTGTCCGAACAATTAATTGGTGATCACAATCTCTGAGCTTGCCCTCCGACGAAGGCAAGGAGTGGGGCGAGTCCCATTGAGACTTGTATGATGTCAGCATTTGCCTTGGCGAACGTGAGTGCGGGCAATTGCCCGTGCTCGATCCTCTTATCAGTCCTCTGTAGTGTGCTACCTCCCTTCCCGATCGCATACGACGACGGCGTGTACTGCGATACGGATATGAGGAACACCCTGCGACGGACCCATCAGGTTCATCTGTATATTAGCACAACTAGAGCCTGCCACGTAGGGGGAAGCGAGTTTGTTTTAATTGATCGATTTTCCTCCCCTCCCCTAATCCTGCCCTACACTGACCAGACGGTGCTACCCTGGTCCACGACCCACGTTGCGTGGCGACCACAATTCAACTGTCGTTGATGTCGGCAAGGGGAATTCGTGCTCTTGGCGTCGGTTAGTCTTGGGATACGAAGTTGCGGCTAGGTTCCCAGAGCTTTCCCGCAACGCGGGCGCTCTCCCGACTAACTTTCAGACCTGGGTCCCCCCACCCCTATCTAAGCCAGGCAGCGCCGCACCTGGTCACCCGAGGAGACTCGATGAATCCGACCCGGAGGCCTGAGAACTCCATGTCTCTGGTCTTCCGCCTGTAGAGCTAGCGTGAACTTAGCGTGCAAGGAGCGGTAGATTCCTCTTCTCACTGTCCCTCTTCTATTTCTTTTTGTCGACATATTAGCGCGCTGCTCTCGATACCCTCGGTCGAAAGGAGGTTTTTGAATCACAACATAGAGTGCTGCTTCGGAACAATTCTGCTAATTTTCTTGTATCTTCGTTCTGTCCCTGACGACGACCAAAACTAAGGAAAGGCCTCGTTATGAAACAAAATCCGTCGTTCCGTCCGGGAGATTCAACCCCACCGGCCAAAAATCCTCGGTCACAACCCCAATCTACTCTGATTGGTGTTTGCGGGTATGGGACGGCGCGTGGGGTGTGAGGTTGGTATCAAAGATGATTTGTTTCAGCTCCAAGGTTTTTGTTGAGGAAGTCGCTTTCTTAAAAGATTGGCCCCCAGGTGTCACCGCTCAGCCAACGCGAATCAAAACCAAGCAAGGGGCCAAGCTCGAGTTCGACCTCGGGCCATGGCCCAACCATACCTACATCATGCAGGATTGGTCAACCAGTCCCTACACTTTGTCCCTCCTCCTTCAGAGGTTCCCATCTTCTCTGAAGATGAAACAGACCCACGCATTTGGCTGGCTGCCTTGAAGGTTCAACGTTGGTCGGACCACTACTCCGGGAACGCACTCCAGGAAGGTTGGCAGGAACTGCGTTTGAGTGGTCTGGACAAAACCTCTATACCAATTGGCCGACCTTCCAGAAAATTTTCCGAACGCTGTGGGGTTGACAAGAAGATGGTGTGGACGAATTTTTCGTCCAAGGATTATCCGACTCTCTCTTGCGGAAAAGATCCATAAGAAGTGTAACCTGATTGAACACACCTTGACATAGCTAATCCAATACACTATCAAATATGGCAAGGAACACTTAGTCTACGATATAGGCCTGGATTTGGAATCAGACGAGGATGACCCTTTCGACGTCCGACACAATAGCTACTCCCTACAAAACACCCTCGGCGGCGGACAAGCGCGGCCGATCCTCGGCCTCGACCTAGTCCGCGACCCCCGCGGACGTGTGGCGGCCGGTGGGGAGGGGGGTTGGGAATTTGGAAAGCGCCATGGGGCGGCGCATCCCCA
>BFEA01000318.1:519883-533912 GCA_003427395.1 Chara braunii | reverse complement strand
ACACACACACACACACACACACACACACACACACACACATGCGTGCGAGCACATGCACACGCAGACACACACACACACACGCACACACGCACACACACACACACACACACACATGTGCACGAGCACACGTAGACACACACACACACACACACACACACGTTCACACACACACACACACACACAAACCCATCCGTAAAAAAAAAATAATAATAATTTAATTTTCTATTTCTCTTCTCCACCTTTTTTTTTTTTTTTAATTCAAAAAAATTATCTGTTTCCAAAAAAAAAATATGGGGCTGTAGGGCTTCAAAATCCCTAGAACCCCAGGGTTTTTTTTTTTTTTTTACCCATTATTTAATTCAGGAAAATTCGTGTAAATTCATGTCCGCAGCGCGGCCGAGCCAGCCGCGGATGCGGACATGAATATGGCCACCCTCCGAGCTCGACCCCGCGGACGCGTCCGCGGGTGTTTCATAGTAGACAAACCGCGTGGTGACGAGGCGGAGGCGTATTAAGACAAGAATGAGCGGTAATCCATTGTTGCGCAGGTTGTCTGCAACGGGAAGCTCCGCATACTCGACGTCGCAGTGAGCGCGTCAGGTTCAGTGCATGAGTGTGGGGAGGAAGGGAGAGAACCTTTTCAGAGGAGGAGCAACGTCCTCGTCGACGGCTCAGTCATCGGTCGCTACATAATGGGGGATTCGAGATATCCAATTCTTCCTTGGTTGATGACACCGCACGGGTCGCTGGCGAGGACGCCAGATGATAGGGCATTCGACAACAAGTTCTCCACGGTTCGTAGTGTCATAGAACGGTGTTTCGGTCGCTTAAAGGGAATGTGGCACTGCTTCGGTCGCAAACACATAGCGAACATAGAGAATGGTTGTTATTAGTTCATGGCGTGTTAGATCTTGGACAACATCATCATCGACGAAGGCATCCCCGTAGATGACAAATTGTTAAGAAGAAGACAAAACGATCCTGCAAATGACGAGGACAACTCCGGCGAAAGTGATGAAGAAGGCTGTGAAGATGAAGATGACGACGGCGAAGAGGACAGACACATCCCTATCGTAGGATCGATTTTCTATGCAAGTCACAACGAGTGAACGCCTGCGTCACAAAATGGCGGTTGACATCCACCGTCGACTCACCCGCCACGCCCTCAAAGTCGTCCGTGTGTTTCCACAGGATGTAGGAGCGGATGTGTAGTAGGCATCCTGCCTTGCCGCTGTTCATGCAAGGGGACGTTTTGTTTTTCTATTTCTGTTTACCAAGGTGGCCCGCGAGTTTCACAAGCAGCGGTACGTAACAACAACGCACCGCTCCCCTATGTCCGCATCCAAGTTGGGCAAGCATCCTGCAGCGCTTTGCTGGATAGCGGCGCGTCTCGCAATTTTATGAGCCAAGCCTTTATGCAAAAGGCTGATCTTGGTGCACAAGTTCGAAGGAAGGCAAACCCGACAGCGATCAAGTTGGCGGACGGAAGGACGCAACAGCTTCTCGATCGCTACATCGAGGCCATACGGCTCATACCGGTGTATTTCGCACCTCATGCATGCGAACTAGTGACATTTCACATTTTGGACAGAGGGTGACGAGCATGGACGGTCAATCGTCACAAGGGTAGCACTTTGTGACGGACATGATGTCACATAACCAAGCCTCGGGCGCAGCTGAACTTCAAACGCGACGATAGGCAGGGTAGTACGTGTGGTTGTGATAGCCACCCCCTTTGCTTATGTTGCTCATTCGGACTCTGTGATAGCCGCCTACAGGCGTTTTCAGTTGTTAGGTTTGGTGTCGTTCATCACGATCGCCTTTGATAGCCTACATGGCGAGGTTTGCGGTAATTACAGTGTTCATATAGCCCCACATCTTATAGCTGTAACAGACCAATGTTTTGCTTAGGATGTGTGAAGGGTGGACGTCTTTTTTTTTTTTTTTTTTTTTTCCGAAAACGTGCTCCAATCTATTCGTGGGGAGCAGCACGTGCTGGGAATCAGGCCCAGCGTCCCATATGAAGACATGTACAAAACAATTTATGAACCAATTGAGGTATCGGGGTCATTTGCCCGGTTTTAGTTTTGAGAGTATCCTCCAAGGGTGGATGTGATAGGTAGGCTTAGGTTTTTTCGCTTTTTTTCCCCCTTTCCCCTCCCTTGGGTGGCGAACGGGTGGCGGGCGAGGTGCCGAGACAATGCCTTTGTGGCCAGTTTGGAAGTTGTTTTTCAGAATTTGAATATTGCAGTTCCGTCGGGGTCCACAAAGTGGATATTTTTTCATTCTGCTTCATGAATATTTGTGCAACGGGCAGATTTTTCGTGTGTTCTCAGTTGTTGTCATTTCCATAAGATGCATTCACCCCTTTCAACCAACCTCAACACCCCTCCCCCCCCCACCCCCCCTGTCTAAGCATTCCAGCATTGGTGAACTTCAAATGCGTCGCCTTTGAAGTTGTGTTTTCCCATATATCATAAAGGATGTTGTTGTTCTATGTTAAAAAATGACGGTTGCGCAGCACTTTCCAAATTGCCAAAAGAAGTGTGAGATTGACGAAGGTCGATCGTAGATGTCGGTCTGCACTGTGTCGCATTATACACATTCCCAAAATTAATGTGATGTAGGCCGTTGTTCTTATAAAATCTATATTGTCACAGAACTATTGACTAAGGGCGTAAGCACGTGAAGTAGAAGAAGAAATAAGATGAGCGAAGAAAAGAAAAATGAAATGATAGACAGACAAAGAGACAGACAACCAGAATGACACAAAACAATGTCCTCTCATTCTTTGTTTCACAGTATTATTATTTCTTTCAATGTTTTACAAAAAAAAAAATCACTGAATCAAATGATAAAAATAAAAAACAAAGGCACATTGAAATCATTCAGTTCTTCTTAATGCCTCCTCCACTATGCCTCTAACATACAAGGCTCGCCACGTTGATGAAGTTGAGCGCGAGCTGCCCCCATCACCGTATGCCCTAACAGCCCACTTGCACGCTGTGGGAAAGAGGCAGAGTGAAGGAAGAGGTGTTAAACACAAAGAAGAGAGGAGCAGCAAAGGAAAACCGATAGGCAGAGGGAGAAAAAACAAAAAAAGTGACCCAAACATCTTCTTTCTTTCACTGCATTCTTCTTTCTTTCACAGCTTTGCAGTTTTGGTGAAGAGTCTACCACGTTCGCTTTTCAGCGCACCTGCACTTCCCTCTTCATTTCTCATCTTCACTTTCACCCTTCAGACTTTTCTTTTGAGGGTGTTAGGGTGCAGGGTACAAACAAAGTAAGACGACACAAATTTATGTTATTCTTTTACTGCATTCTTCACAGTTTTGCAGTTTTAGTGAAGGGTTCCCCACCTTTGCACATTCTTGTACACTCTTTTCAGCGCACCTGCACATTTTTGTCAGGGTGCAAGGTACGTCTAAGTAAGACCTCACGACAGATAGGACAACTGTCATAAGGATGCGGGCGATGGTAGCAGTCCTCCTGCTGATCTACATAACAAAAACCATTCAGGTAAGCAACTTCGTCACAGCAGAATCCAGGGCGGCTAGCATTAACCATACCTTTGAAGCATGCACGACAGAGGGCATGCCGGTTGCAGGTCATGACGATTGTGGGCCGTTCACCATCACAGTTAAGTGCACATTCACTATAGCGCCCGCAGGCACAGATGGGACATACTGCATCTGGATGTAGAGGATGTTCACAATTCGGATACAGGTGGCATCCCTGCCGACAGCGGGCCCGAAAAATTATACGGTTGTAGTGATGTCGACAAAGTCGATGCTTTCCACAACCAAGTGTAATTGTGTCAGTGATCTCACAAAGAAGGAGGTCACAAGGTGTTAGTGCAGCATGTGGGGGAATGAAGACTAAAGCAGGCACGGTGACAGACATGGAGGTAGGCACGGAGACAGACACAGAAACGGGCATGGAGACAGGTGTGGAGGCAGGCACAGAGACAGGTGCAGAGGCGGGGACGGAAGCACATGTAGTACACAAAAAGTCAGTAATCTGGAAGGAGACAGGCATGGAAACAGGCATAAAGACAGGTACGGAGGCAGGCACAATGATAGGCGTAGAGGTGGGCATGGAAGTACACAAGGTACCCCTAGGGTCAATGACCTCAAACAGTTGCAGGTTAGGGTAATTACGCACGAGATCACAAATGGCAGTAATAGTTTGCACCATAGCACCGCCATTCCATAATTCCCAAAAACCAGAGGCACGGACAAGAGCGGTGTAGTGGCCAGGAGTATGTAGAATATAGGCACAAACGTGCGAATAGTGGTCCGGGTCGCCACCCGAAGGGGCACGCTGCATATCAAGTCGGCGCCTTATCAAAGCAGTCTCCAAAACAGAGACATTGAATCCCCCATGTCGAGTGTAATTACTATCCTATGGGGGATGCAGAGTCGGGTTATCGCCATATAACTCACGTTCTTGAGCATCAAGATCAGAAGCAATGGCCAAGAAATCAGAGTGAGTATGTGGTTCCCGAGACCACACAGATTCGGTGGAGGCCTGTCAGGCGGATTTTCTACAGAATCTCCCACAGTCCCCTTTCCAAGTTCATCCTCGGATAGCCCTTCGCCATCATCCCCCCTGTTTTGTGTTTGCCGCGTTGCAGAAAGGTCTGCAGTCGAAGAGCGTTGTAGGCGTGGTAAGGATGCTTGGGGCGGCAAAAGACGAGAACGGGATGTTGGGGATGGCCGTGGTGGGGAGAATGAACGGGTTCTTCTTCGTCCAAGAACAGAGATGGAGGAAAGGGGAGTAAGCTGAGGTTGGGAAGTAGGTCGACGTCAGCGTCTAGGACGGCGAAGTAAGCTTTCTGCAGGGGGAAAACATGATAACGAAGTCTGTGTGGACGAAGTGGTTTGTGGATTAGGAAGAGGGGTAACGGATGAAGACAAAACTAGGGGAGGTAGGGGTGGTGAAAACAGAGGTGGTAGAGTTGTCGGAATGTGGGTAACAGACGGCGATAAAACCAGGGGAAATATAGGTGGTGAAGACGGGGTGGATGAAGTCAGGGGTGGTGAAGTGGCTGAAGCAGAGAGAGGGGGGGCAGTTGTAGGTGAGACCCGAAGAGGGGACTCTGCAGGTGGTAATGCAGGCATGGCCACGGATGCCATGGAGGAATGCACCGAGACCAAGGTCGACAAAGCAACTGCGGTGGTCACGGATGCCATTGAGGAACACACCGAGACCAAGGGTGACACAACAACTGCGGTGGCACCGGATGCCATGGAGGAACACACCGAGACCAAGGGCGGCACAACAGCTGCGGGTCGAATTGCTCTCGCGGAATCAATCGTAGAAGCAACCAAGGTCGATGAGGAAGAGGCTGCGAACCGAAAGGAGCAGCCAGGATCACAAACGACATGGAAGGGGTTACTAAGACTAATGAGGACGCAGGTGCGGTAGACGCAAGTAATGAAGAAGAGGTTGTGATAGGTGTGACAGGCGCCGATAATGAAGAAGGGGTTGTGACAGGCGTAGTCCGAGGACAATGTGTGGATACCCGAGAAAGCGGGTGATGAATAGACCATCGAAGCATGTTGCGGAACCAGTTGGAGAGGCGGGTCACGTGCGCAGGGTACCTGTGTTAACGTTTACGAATATAGGAAGTCCATCCTTTCGCAAGCGTTGTTGGAGAGTGCCCGCGAAAAAGCATGCGGCGTGTGAACATCGCTGCTGCAGTTTTGAAATTATACCAGTTGTTGCAAACATACTCAAACCTAGTAAGCTGGCCTCTAAACACTCCCGCCGGCTGGTGTGCAGGGACGTTAGACGTAGCACTAAGATAACGAATAACAGGGAAATTTCATTCAGCTACTTTGTCAAAGACACTCATACGCAGGGAACCAATAGGGCGGACTTGGAGGCGTGCACCTAAGAATGTACAAGAGTCATCAGGCACTGTGGTCTCCTTCCATTCGAGGCCATAGTGTTCTGACGGTGGTGGCAGATGTCCCCATGAGAGAACATCATTGATCAAGCAGTATGTGAACGCATACCGTTGAGCTGCT
Source organism: Chara braunii (assembly GCA_003427395.1). Taxonomy (NCBI): domain Eukaryota; kingdom Viridiplantae; phylum Streptophyta; class Charophyceae; order Charales; family Characeae; genus Chara; species Chara braunii. Next base: position 527,877 of record BFEA01000318.1, on the reverse strand, counting down.
CGAAGATCACACTGCTGGAGATCATCAACAAATCGAACCTCATCCCAATACAATGTCAACTTAGCTATCTCCGGACCAGAATTAGTCCCCATCGGAATGCCAATCAACTGATGTCGCAAGGTGTTGTCCGCTGCATAAAGATACGTGTTTGTCACAATGAAATGGAGATATTCAAGAATTTGGGAAACAGTGAAGGTGTTTGGTCCGGTATCAACCGTCCACTCCCCTTGACAGGGCCCTTTAACAATCATGTTAAGGGTAGGAGGATGTGTGCGTCCCTGTGTGTGTTGTTGTAAGGCATATCTATAGGCTTCCTCAACCGCTTTTGATACATTATGACAAATACGGTCATGAGGAGGATTGATATACATAGTTGTTAAATCAACAGTACGAGGAGCATGGTTACGAAGAGGAGGAATTACGTTTGAGATCAAGCATCACCTCCTCAGCGCTTTGCACGATCCAGCACCGTCTCACACCGCTTTGCTGATACAACACATTATCCTTCTCACGTAGAGTTCCAATGACTCCTTGTAGTGCAACAGTGAGGCGGGCAGAAGCGGCGGTAGTACTGGCCAAGGGTTTGTGGGGAGGTCGATGGTGGACTGCATGACAGATGACTTTTCAGAAATGGTAAAAAAAGGTGTGAAGTTCATCCATTCTGATTGTTGATCATGGACAACAATTTGTTGCTCGATACATATTTCAAACAAAAGGCAAGCATCTCATGGCATGCCATGTCTTTTGGCAGGCATGGGAAAGAGAAAAAAAAAAATTATGAAGAAAAAAAAAAAAAAAAAAAAAAAAAAAAAAAACGTTTCACTTTCAAACATCCTCACAGAAATGACCATCACGTATTACAGTGCATGGTGACGATGGTCGGATGGAAGAGGAGCCTCGTGTGGTTCACAAAGCGGATGATATAATAAAACATTAACCGCCTCACACAGCTCGCGGTGTTTAAAATTATCGTCGTTGCAAAAAGTGGAGTACATGAAAATCCCACCACAATCAAAACCAAGACAACCAGTCACCACGAGGACAAAAATGATGAATGCCTTCTACAGTCGGCGACGACATAAGGAAGCCTGTTGGTGGGAAGACCTTCCTACGTCCACCTCTAATCTCATTCGTACGCACACGTTAGTCCATCAATTTGTCTGTGGAGGTACCTATCCTTCAATGCACATACGGGAAGTGCGATGTGTGCCGCTGACTTCTGCACCCTTCGATTCGGTGCCAAGTGGTGACGGTCAAATCATTCCGGGCTACTTGTGCTTACGAGCAGCACAACGAAATCGGCCTATGCTTCCTAAGGACCGTCGCGGTAGCCGACTCTTCACCCACAGACTTGTCTTCAGACCCCCGTGTGGTGCAGTTGCTTGACGAGTTCGCTCACATCTTCGAGTCACCTACCGGCGTGGAGATCATTCTCGAGGTCAGTGCCGTGCCACCGAAAGGTTGCATTTATCGCATGAGCGAGGAGGAGCTTACGGTCCTCCGCGCGCAACTCAATGATTTGTTGGACAAGGGCTGGATCCGCCCTAGTAGCTCCCATATGGAGAACTAGTTCTCTTCGTACGAAAGAAGAACAAGGATCTACGATTGTGCATCGACTTCGTGAGCGCTTTTGGTAGCCCGGCCTTCTCGCAGATGTCACACTCTATTGCGAGTCATGCGAGGTTTGTCAACGCTGCAAATCCCGCAACCATCGTCCGTACGACAAGTTGCGACCATTACCGGTCCCCTTGCGCCGGAGGGAAGCAATTACCATGAACATTATCGGGCCGTTCCCCGAGTACAAGACCGGTGTGGATGGGATTCTTATGGTGGTCGACCGACTCACCAAGTTCGTCATGTTTTTGCCTTGCCGCTATCATGCCAAGGCACCGAAACTGGCCGAGGCTCCTTACGCCGGTTGGATTCGAACCAAGGGTTACCCGGAGGAAATCGTATGCGCCCACGACAATCGATGCATATTCGATTTTTGGTTGGCGCTCATGAAATGATGGGGCTCATCACTCCAGCCAAGTTCGGCTCGCCTACTTGGTACACTTTGCAAGGCAAGCCGGTATCTTCGGCTACACGTCGCACCCGCGTCCAGGTTCCACCCGTCAGATCGTCAGCTTCGCCCTCGATCCGGCTTGACTTCATAAGGAGGGGGGGTGTTACATGTTGCGCCTACAACAGGCTGCACGGGCCATTTTCAGGCCCGTGTTGTTTTCAGCCTGAAAGCCTGAAAACAAGGGCCTACAGGCCCTGTGTTGTGTTTCAGCCTGAAAGCCTGAAAACAAGGGCCTACAAGCCCCGTGTAGTTTTCATCTTGAAAGCCTGAAAACAAGGGCCTACAGGCCCTGGGTCGTTTCAGCCTAAATCAGGGCCTCTCCGGCTCTGAGTCTTTTCAGCCTGAAACTGAGGACCATTTTCAGGCCCTCATAAGATCGACCTGCCCTGAAACTCAGGCACCAGACCAGGGTTTTAGCTTAGGCCATTTTTGGCCTATTTTCAAGACAACCTTTGTTTGAGCTTCAACCCCAAGGTCTGGCACGTTTTGGCATTGGCAAGAGCAGCCTCCTGGACGGGCCAGCACTATATAAGACTGGCCTGTCCTGCAGGCTGCAGGTAGTTCCTAGGTACTTCCCAGGCACTTCACGTGCAGTTCAAGAGGCAGGAGGTAGTCTTCAGGATTCAGCAGCAGCACTCTGAAGGAGCGCTACAGGAGTAGTTGTAGCGCTAGCAGTAGTCTTCAGCGCTGGGCGCTAGTAGCGTTAGCAGTAGTCTTCAGCGCTGGGCGCCATAGGAGCTAGAGTAGTACTAGAGAGAGAGAGATTGGGCGGAGGCCAGGGATACTTACCTGCAACGCCATAGCTCCAACTTCACCTTCAAGGTACCTGCAGCACAGCGCCATGGTCACAGGTTAGTACCTGGCATATGAGAGCGAGAGAGAGAGTTCTTCTTCCTCTTCTCAGTCCACCATCTCCCTCTCACCCTCTCGCTACCTGACTTCACTGCATCAGTAGACTATGAGAGAAAGAGAGAGCTTGGTGACATTTGGATCCAGACTCGACATTTGGGCTTCAGACATTTTTACGAGGGATTATTTGGGACTTGTGACAAAGACGTGGTGGACAACATTCCCATCTCTCCCCCTCTTCTTCGCCTGTTCCCCTCCTCTTCGTCTGTGCATGATCAGGGTCTGGCGCCTTCTTCCTGCGTATAACGCCAGGTCTCCTCACACCTTGTGATGAGAATGATGTATGTTTAGCCTGCATTGCAATATTGATTGGGCTAGTCATTGGCACTCTAGCATTCTGCTACGCTATCTTGCACTACGTGATAGAGGTCAGTCTCGATCAGGCCAGGACCTGTATCTAAGTCTTCCCTGCGCTATAAAGCACCACTTTGTATGTATCAGAATGTACACTGCTTGTTGAGATTTCACTTGCACTGCATTGTCCTTTTTATCACATTGCGGATCCTCGTTATTATGTACATTGCCCAACCGGGCATGTAACAGTGGGACAGTCCCAATCTCCAGTAGACGCCTCCCATTGACGTTGCATCAGTATCGTCGACGCACACATCCATTCCGACGGATGTCGAAGAAGGTATTTAGAGGGGGGCATACATGGACGCCAGCACGGGTGACGCGTGGGCAGGCGATGATGTGGACATTGCTGACACACAATGTGGGGGAAAGTGCGATGATCGACACAGTGGATGACGCGAATGGCCCGGCTGCACAAGTGTCGGAATCAGCAGTCCCGGAACGCGCGGGTGCAATGTCAGATGGTGGTGTCCGTGGTGGAGACAGCGCTGGAAAGGGACAACAAAAGAAGAGTTTGGGCGATTGGGGGTTCGACGAGAGCCTGGCTTTGCTGCGGCTGCTATTCGAATAAGACATGATGCAACAACAAAGGCAAAGGAGGCAGAAGATGAGGGGGAGGAAAGAGAAGTAGGCGTGGATCATTACCATGGGTATCAATCGTGGGCAGGCGGAATGTGAGAGGATTATCTCCTCCTCGACCAAGCGAAAAAGATCCGGAATTTCCATGGACGTTCAGGAGAGCGCATTTATTGGAACATGAGCAGGGCCAAAAGAAGGGAGTCTTTCCTCCCTCCGACTTACGAAAAACAGTATTTCGACGTCTGAAGAAGAAGGACGGGTTGTGCGAGGGAGGATGCAGTCCGTTCATGTGCAAGGGGGAGGCAGTAGTGCCTATACAAATGGTGATGATAATGGAAGGGGGGGAAAGCCCGGTGCACCTCAGAGAAGGGTGGACAGCGATGGCGGAGATGGATCCAAACACCGGCGCAACAGGGGAGGTCGAGGAGCTGGTAGGGGGCGCACACCGAACAGCTCAGTGGAGGACCCACTTGGGAGCTCCTCGGCCTTTCATTTACAGTCTGTCGTCGATGCCACGGACAGACAAACGGAGAAACTAGCTGGCAGTTTCGTTCACGCCATGGACGGTCTTAACAAAACCATGCCATTGGCTGAAGAGAATACCACACTTATGCAGTGCTTCACGATGTTTTCCGGGTCGATGGCGGTACATAATGGATCTACGCGCGACAGCGGTGATGGTCACGGCGGCAGTGATGGGCATCACACGGGCGGGATGTCAAAGTGACATCTTTGTGGTATCGCTCTGGACCTTGCACGGCTTTCATGCTCCACTGTTCGTTTTCAGTTTGGGTTCGAATGGTGTGTCGTTGTTGTTGTTGTTGCTGTTGTTGTTGTTGTTGTTGTTTTTGCGTGTTCCGTCCATGTGCATGTGGGTGACGTCCTTTCAGCATTTTCCATGCATGCACTGCTTTGCCCCGGAAGCGGACCCAAACTAACGATTTCCGGATGTCACCAGGCGTGGCTCGTCGCCTTCTTGCGGGGTAATTAACACTCACTTTGAGGTGCTTCATGTCTTCCCAACCCATAAGTGGTGTCTCGGAGGCCATCGACATGGCGGGCGATTTTGTACTCACCCATAGACGGTTGATAGAGCAGGCCCACAAGCTTGCGAGGAAAAGGGGTATCCTGTTCACACGTATGTCAGAGATGGCGGGGGAGCTAAAAAGGCTGCAGGGAGAGTTGGAAAGCACGAACATGTGAGAGGCCGTGGCACTTTCAAGAACTGAAGAGACAGAACGGACGGTAGGCGCACTGCGGGAGGAGGTGGCACGTATGCAGCACCAACTGTCACTTTATGAGCACGGCTCCGTGCATTCACCGCCGAACAGTGACAGTTTTGTCAGTACTGTACACAGCCTTGGAGAAATGCGGCCAGCCACCGGGGCAAGCGTGCATGTGTCTATTGGCCATGCAGCATCAGCTAGCCCATCAAGAGCTCACTCGCATCCGCTTCTGAGCATGCCCCCCGCCGCTGCCCATGGGCAGAGTGCCTTGAAGAGGTAGTATACATGGGTTTTAAAGGGCGGGGAAGGGGGTACACATGGGTTTTGAAGAGGGTTGAATGGGGTTTTGACTTCCCAAGGGGTATATTTTGGAAGTATACATGCCTCCATCGTAGTACATAGTTTTATGACGTCAAAGCATCTCTGATGGGAACCAAGAAAGAAACTGCCTCATCATCCCCGCTACCTTTGGAAAAGTTGGATTCGTGGAAGCTCCTGCCAGGGATGGCAGCGAAACGATAACCAGCACTTTGTATGCTGATTTCGTAACTTTCTAGTACCCATCAGCGCCGCCTGTTCTGCACTTCCGCTGGCAAAGACGCCTTCAAAGATTGTACCAGTCGGACTCCTCTATCATATCGCCCCGGATGAGAGAGCTGGTTCAGCACATTGATGAGCCGTAAATAGCTAACCAAGTTACGGCAGATCCCAGATATGTGCCCAAGCAAGCTGTCTGTGAACAGACGAGCCGTGAATAGCTAACCAAGTCACGGCGGATCCCAGATATGTGCCCAAGCAAGCTGTCTGTGAACAGCGTGAAGCGAAGTTACGTCATCTTGCCTTGCCTAGGTCATACTCATGCTGCTGCTGCGCATGCTGTCGTTTGTCCAAGTATGAAGATCGGCTGCGGTATACTTGCATGCAGTAGCATCCCCTGATTACCTCGGATTGTCCCTGGGCGTAGAGTTCTGCGGGTACCAACTGGCCTACCTCAGTTGGTACATCCCTTAACTGTTGAAATACAGACCCGAGCTCGAACTCCACTGGAAGCAGACGAGTGAAATAATACTACGATTCTGAATTACATAGAGCTGGTCAGTTCGATGATAATATCTCAACCCCGTCGCTCTTTTCTTTTCTTTTTCTTTGTTGCTTACTCTCCTCAATACCGACCACAAGAGCATCAAAAAAATGACTTTCTCAAGAACCCCAGCGGACATCTTTATTCCTTTTTTGTATCGCTGCAGGGTCATTTTTTGATACTGTGAAAAACATAATGCCAGAACCCTGCAGGCGTATGCATACCTCTGATTACCACATCCCTCTCCGTCTACAGCGATTCTCCGGACCTGGCGGTGAGCCATTCGATGACCTCCACAGCAATCATCTGGGAGGCCATACAAAAATCTATGCTAATAAACACGGTGCACTGAGCCATTTGTCCATACGGCCACGATGAAGGAAGGAGAGTAGAGGAAGAAACGGACACCAACGACCAGCTGCTTCAGGTTGGCATACCCAATCGTATTCCAATCAGAGGCCAGCCCAAGATGTCTGTGCTCTCAAGCACACACACGTATGAACTCTACCCATGCCAATCCAATAATTGCTCCCATCAGCACTTGAGGCCGCCCGAAGCAATTATTATGAGTTCCCAAAAGCATCCTTATCATTTAGTTGATCCAAGTCCATGGCCTATTTTTGGTTCACTGGGAGCTTTGGCAAGTACCACCATTGGGCATTGGTGGTTTATTTATGGACATGCATTCTTATACAGGAGGTACGCTGTGCCTTAGTTTAGGTTTAGGAATGATTTTGTATACCATGCTTGTACGGTGGCGTGATGTAATACGTCAATCCACCTACGAAGGATATCATACATCAGTAAGGCGCCTGCAGGCCCGGGCGCACTGGTGGTTTAAAGTGCGCCGCTGGCGGTTCGGAAAAGCTTGGTGCGCAGTAAGGCACCTGCAGGCCCGGGCGCACTGGTGGTTTAAAGTGTAAAGTTTAAAGTTTAAACCCAACCCATAACCATTAGCACGATGTGGCTGTCTTTGCACAGATTTGGGTAGCAGCTGGCTGAGACTGGTCCTGGAATGCTGGCTGATACTGGTCCAGGCTAGATGTGTAGCTAGAGTCAGAATGAATTGAGAGAAGAAAACAGCGTAGTAAAAAAATACAGCTGTCCCGCATATATGAGAAGAATACACACCTGTATTTTTTTTTCCTTTTTATGTAAAAAAGAAAAAGAAGCTTAGAAAAGTATAGGCAGGTTGCAAGTACTGGTCATATGGAAGATGCGACGTTCTGCCAAAAGGAAGGAATTCACAGTTGGTTACATGCAAGCAAAGTCCGACGCTGCAGACGCAATCCAGGCTGGATAAGAACTGGTGGAAGAGCTGCTGCCGAGCTCGGACCCGGTGGCCAGGCGACAGACAATCAAGGTGTTCAAGGACCGGTGGGTCGATCCCCACAGTAAGACGTGCGATGTCGAGGAAGACGATAAAACCTCCTGGAAGATGGCAAAGCCACACCGGTAGTTAAGTGTTAGAAAACTGTAAAGAGAATGGGGAGTGCAACTTGTACATTCCCGATACACAGCATTATGCAAAACGTATACACGCCCAAACATCAGCATCTGCTTGATGAGTTTTCAAATGTCAGACAAACAAACACGCCTGCGTACAAGTCTACCACTATAGCAGCAAATGAAACATAAAGACAACACACCACACTCCATTACAATCATCTGTGGCATCATCCTCAAACTCACCGCTCAACCCACAAACCTCACGTTCTCTCTCTCTCTCTCTCTCTCTCTCTCTCTCTCTCTCTCTCTCTCTCTCTCTCTCTCTCTCTCT
>BFEA01000318.1:476202-494958 GCA_003427395.1 Chara braunii | reverse complement strand
CCTCTTCCCGAGTCCCTAAACGAGGCGGAAGGGCTCACGACACACTGCGACTTGCGCATGACGCCCGCGGTATACACACATCCGGCCACCGCGCAACTCCCCCCCCCCACCCACCCACCGCACACCACAATCTCGCTTGCACACAGAACCAGGCGCGCGTATACAAGCGCACACACACGCGCACCCAACACTTCCGCAGACCGGCTGCCCCCGGCGGCACCGCTCGCACCTCCGTCGCGTCTCTCCCTTGCGAAGGGTCGACGACAACTGCGCCGCTCGTGAGCGCCGGTCGCCCAGGGTCCCACACGTAAGGTGTAGTGGTAGCTTACCGCCAGTGGCCGAAGGCGGGAAAAGGAAACTTCGACTGCGGGCCCATTCCGTTTGGGAAGAAGCCCACTAAGGGCATGCTCTGAATCTCACAGCATTTTCCGCTGCATCAGAATGTATCTGTCCGCAATTGCGTCCACGAACCAGTAGGAAGGTCCTGGTGTGAGTATGCCCTAAGACGAACCCGGCCCCACGTTCCACACAACACTACGACCTCCGTTCTACTAGCGAAACCCTGGGGCGCGGTCCCACTAGCAAAGAGGATTGGATTGAGCGCCCGAATCTGGACTTGTTTGTGGAAAGTGCAGAAAATCGAGATCCGACTGCTTTTCTGCATCTATGGTTAAAACACGTCCAGATTCAGGATATTTACCCAATACTCTTTGCTGGTCGGACCTCGCCCCCGTGCGGTGAATATGAGCCTCGCTGAGATGCCTAGCATTCCGAACGCATCTGCAAGTCCTCTCAGGCAAGGTGGAAGCCAGGTTGCAGAGATGCAGGGAGGCCAAGGGTATCTCACTCATGGGCAGAGCCTCAGTGATTACAGCCTCAGTCTTCTCAATCCAGTGGTCCTGATTTCAAAGACCACATTGGTGAGGATAAGGGCAGGGGCCGCCCGCTACCTGTGGAAGCCTGAAGCCGAAGATCAGGGCGGGTTTATATCGAAGGTGGCCTGGGGCAAGATAACTCAGGCAAGGGAACAAGGGGGCTTGGGGATTGTAGACCCAGAGAAACAAAACTTGGCCCTGATCGGCAAATGGATCTTCAAGATAGCCACACAGGCTGATCAGAGGAGCTGGCTGGAAGTAATGATGTACATTTTACAACACTAGTTTCATCTGCGCAGACCAGGGGATGTATGGGTCTGTCTGCAAGTCACCTCCTTTCTGCAGCGGCGCCCGAAGTCGGTGATTGGACTCGCTTGGTGGATTGCATGGAAGAAACTGCGACCGACCCAGACTAAGGCTCCTGAGATCAGGGAAGGAGTTCTCATCCAACCGCTATTCGATAACGAGGCCATCAAACAGGTGGATGGATCGCTATTCCCGGCATCAGCGCAAGCAGGCTCCTTTGGGAGACGATGGATCGAGAAGGGGATATCGCAAATCCGTGACCTGTGGGAGGAAGAAGATGCAGACTAGAAGGAAGTAAACACAATCAGAAGGACATTAGGACGAGTAAGGAGTGTAGAGGAGAGAGTGACGCAATTGAGGAATGCTATTCCAGAGGAATGGGTGGAGATGTTGAGAAGGAAAGAGAGGGGTAAGGCAGGCCAGTGGTATAAGGGCCTCATTAGACCCTCCTTGGAAAATCCTCAGGAATTAGGATGAAATCCTTCGAAAAATTTCCGGTTTTCGGCGTCGTCGTTACACCGCGTCCTAATTCAATGGGTTTCAAGGAAAACCCTTGGAGGTCTTCAGCGGCCAATTTCATACGCATACACGCGGCCACGAGGGTGGATGTCCGTCATTGTGCTGGGATGTCCGTGCGTCCTCGGGCGTGGTCCAGTGGCAGTGGCGGGGAGGCCTACCGGGCTGACGAAGAAGAAAGGCGCCAACATCCCCGTTCCAATTTCAAATTTTGAACCCTCCGTTGTGACACATCTGTGCGTGAGGCGTCCTGGCGGCTGGACTGGAGACTGGGGCGAAATGTCTGTGTAGAGGAGTGATGGTGGCCATGGCTTAAAATGAGGGCATTGGAACGTTGGGGGACGTAGCATGTATGCGACGTCGCCTTCGTGTTTTGCATGCTCTTCGGGCCGTCATAGCTTAGCGCGAACGTAACGCTTCCGTGAAACGTGGAAAGTGCGAGCATGGTCCCCATCGCGTGCAGAAGGTGCAGCGAGGGCGCCGACAGGCGAACGAGTGCAGTGGTGGGTGCTTGCGCATTGCAAGTCCTGACGATGGAACGAGAGCTCCTGCGTGGTGCGAAGGCATTAACGGAATTGGAGAGAAACATGGTGGTCGTCGCTGTGTCAGTCGTCGCCATGCGTTATCACATTGAGAGAACGACAACTCGCTTGAGGATGAGATTGTTCGTTCGTAGGCAGAGGCAATTGATGCAACAAGTGATGGATGCACCGGATTCTGTATCGTTATCGGAATCCATTGTGCAATTTTGTTGCTCCATGGCATCGGGTGTGATCCCGCGGGCGACGTCGAGATGGTGGATGAGGAGAAGGGTGGGAGAAACATGGGAGGATCTCCAACAGGTTGACGACATGGCGGGGGGCTACTATAAGGAGAAGCTGCGCAATGTAGTCAATGGCGCCCATCGGCTGTCTACTGGAGGTTTCCCGCCTGTCCATCATCGTCTTCCTCACCATTCATCGTTTCTGTCTGCTGCCAGGACCCCGCACAACGACACAAACGTGGAACAACACGGCAAGGAGCAGGAGAAGAGTGACCACCAGCACGAGCGGGAACCGCCGGAGGACGTCTGCCATGAATCATAACATGTGAGGCGTGTACCAAGCAAAACTTGCATCAATGCGCCCGACAATAAACATAGAATTCGTGAAAACCTAACAAAAAAAATTGTTAGGTTTGCACGAAATTTTTTAAAGATTCAGATAATACATTTTTCGGGTCTCTTACATGAACAACATTTTATGTGAAGTAAATTAACTGCAAAAAATGAATAAGAAAATATTTTTTTTAAACCACTAGAAGTGGTGAGGAGAGAAGCAAGTCTTTTTACAAAAAATCACCACCTTGCAAAGCACCGTTTGTTCAAAAATCAAAATATCACAATTTTTTGTTTATTTAAAAAAATCATATTTATAGTTCTATAAAATATGTAGCACGATGAACCTATCCGGGGGTTTCCCAAACATGCATATATATTCTCCTATTCATGGATACATTGTCTTGGATATGTTCTCTCATACATGGAAGAATATATTGTTTTTTTGTATTTTTTAATTTTTGTATTGAAATATTTTTCCATTTTTTAATTTTAAATCGTGGTTGGCTAAAAATTTGAAGATGTCCCCGAGGCAAAAGTTGTTTGAATTCTTCTTTTACATAACATATATTTTTTGACAAGGATTTTACAATAAAATTTAAAATGGATTATGTTAATTTATAGTTCTATAAATTAGTTTTCACAAAACTTGGATTTTACCAAACTGTTGAAAAGGACTTATAGTTCTGTAAATGAGTATTCACTGAAACTGTTTTTTTTAACGTCTTTCAAGTTCGTCTTGCAGTCCTTAGAGATTGATTGTTTGAGCTATGTTTTTTGTCAATCTACTGAAAACGACTTATAGTCCTATAACATGTTTTTTTATTGGAAAGGGTTTTCTTGCACATTTTGAGAATCAATAGACTTTTTGCCCATTTTTTTGCCTTCTTTCTCAGAAAACAATTCAAAACACTCTCTTTAATGTGTCCAAAATAAGAGTTTGACTTTTATTTTTTCATTCTATAAAAAATGTTAGGTTTTGTGGTTTTGTTAGGTTTTCACGAATTCGGTGTTAATATCCGACAAAACATGCTAGGCAGATGCCTGCAATCAACCAACAGTGCTTCAACATCGCTTGTAGATAAATAAAAAAATTCGACCGTTGGACACCACAGCCAGCGACGCGCGCATGAAAAACCCTGCTTCGTAATGCGCCTTGCAATTGAAGAACCATCCCCACGCATTTCCACGCCAACGGTAACGGTGGAAGGCTGTTGGGGACGCAAGCATAACTTGTGACGTATCATAAGTATGAGTGAACCCTTCGTCCTTTCTCACACGCACCCTCGTTATCTGCTAATCGACCATGTTGTTCCAGTCAAGCTCCTCGCATAGCAAGTCAAACGAGTTTTTGCCCCTTATGATAAGTTTGATAGACTTTTTTCCCCTGAACGGACAACTTACCACCACTCGGGTCCCAACAGATAGGCTCGTACTCAAACCTCTCAATGCAGATCGTGTTCGGCAGATAAACTTTCTGAGGTAAGCATTCTAACATTCTCCCTCTCCCTCTTGATGAATGCACTTAACCATTATCACGGTCTGATGCAATAAAAAAATTAGATCTTTGGGGTAGAGGACTACAAACGCAATGAGACACAACTGAGGTGGATACGGAGCACCATGGAAGCCAGAATGAACAGGCTGCATCATGGTCACTTATACATCCTGATTATGAGGGAGGACCATCATGACAACGAGCACTATCTTGGAGATCAAACTTCCTGATATGATGGTCATAGCAGCGTGAGCACAACCCTCTCTGCACTAGGAGTGAAGTCGATGGCCGTTGTGCAAAATGAGAACGAATCTTTCACCGAACATGGTGGGATACGTCTCCCGAAGCGTCGTTGGATTTACCAAGTGACCTCGGCACAAACAGCCCGATCTCCAGCTCACTTCGCATCCTTAGCCTTGTGTAGCGAACACCTCCTCTCTCTCTAGTTCACGCTCGCTTACTGCACTACCGTTCCTATTGCGGCTAAAAGTGAGTGAACCTGGATGCATCTGTTATCTCGGCTCCTCCCCTTTTGCTCACACGTAGGTGTGCTCCATCTCTCCTGTTTGCAATCTTTTCTTCCCTCCTAATTCGTCTCTAACACCGTACTCTTTCTCCTTCCTTCTTCTCCAACCAGTACCCGGTCCTGCTTGTGGCAGATTCCTATCCGTAGCAAAAACAACCGAGAGGAAGATGACGAACCTCAAAACGACTGTGATTACAGGTCGATCATGATGAGAGGAAAAATAAATGGATGCAATCGGCAAATTTCGAGGAGGAAATCGCTCATCTCTATTACTCAACGAATAGGTAGAGTGAGAATGAATCTCCCCCTAAAACATGGGAAGATACATTGCATATTTAATTATAGCAAGAAAAACGAACCTCTTTCCCCGGGTGCAACTCCTGTCTGTCGTATCTCAAAGCTTACCCAATAACATCAAAAACTAACATCATAGTCCAAGCAGATACTAAACCCCCCTATTTAGCATTCTCCCTTGCCCAAATTCGCCCACAAACGAGTGAAAACAAATGTTTGTTTCCTCGTCCTCTTATCCTCTTTGACGTTTTCGTGCAGCCTCTTTCTACTCTAACTCCTAACCTACTAACTTATTGCGTAATCCAACCACAAATTCATGGTCGCCCCACCCTAAAATCTTAGCTTAGAACCTTCCCTTGTTGAGATCGGCCAAGAAGCGACCGAAATCCGACAACTTCTTCACTTTTCCTCCATAACCCCCAACTTCCTACACACACTATTTCTCTACTAAGTCTTAATCTACCATTACTAATTCTAACTACAAATTCGGGATCGTCATCCCTGAAACCCCCTGTGCCGCAGCTTCTCCCACTCGATTTTGCTCAGTATTGGATGAGAAAGTTCTTTTTCCATCCCGCTATGTCCGTCCATTCTCGTCATCTTCTTCCTCGAATGTTTCTGGAGTGGATCCGCATGAGATCCATTTCCCTCATTCCGCCTCTACTACTTTCTTACCCCGTCTTCTTCCGCCACCAACGCAGCATCTTGTAGCAACGGCACGACAGCGCCCAACGCAGTCTGATGTGCTCGGTCGGTCTGACGATCATGGGGGAGACTTCGAATGAGACCATTACTAGACGGTTTGATTAGTCTATCACCCCTATACTTGTCTGACGAATGAGCAGCAACGCTATGAGCCTCACCACAGCGCCTCCGCCCCAGTCTGTACCAACTACAGGTCAACCCAGACAGCAGGACGGTGGTCATGGAAGCCGAAATCCGCTTGGGAGTGCAAGGCAACTCACCCGCCGGATTAATCAACCCCGAGGCGGATAGCACCTTAAGCGTGAGCCTAGGTGAGGCGGGTCCAAGACGTACATCTAGGTGGTAGTAGTAATATTCAAATAGGAACTTTGAAAGCCGAAGTGGAGGGGGGGGGTCCCTGTGATCCGCAACTTGCCGCAACACTGCTGCAGTCTTTCCACAATGTCCGTCCTCGCTACTACGCCCGGGTAAGGTCCATCATTTTTCGAGCCCCAATGGGCTTGCTCACATTCAAACCTCTTACCGCAAATGGTTGGTTGGTCGACGGTACAAACACAATTGGCCCCGCCACCCAGGTTTCTTCTGCCTCATGGGCCTAGTCACCTTCTTGGCTCACACGCACGTTCAACTCCTTGGTCTACCAACCGAGCCAGGCCCTCTGATCCCACCGCAGCCCTCGAAACTGGTACCGGCCTCACTCCCAAAGCGAGGCTTTAACTTAATAAAGATACACAAACATAAAAAAAAAAGAAATAATAATAATAATAATAAGCGGCTATCCAAAAAAGAAATAATAATAATAATAATAAGAGGGGGGAGGATCGTCACACATCCTTAGTCTTACCAGTCGGGCCCGTTGTCAGCACCGCCGACAAAACCAAGGCGGATAGCCTTGCGGAACCCTCAACCCCTCGGTTTCTTCAAACGGCCCCCATACTCTTGCGTTGCCGTCCTTTGACCTCGATCCTTGAATCTCCCTAGTGAAAATCCGCCATCATAATCAATAGTGCTAGGTCCAAGGTTGGGTTCAGTACTAGCGGTAACCTATATAACAATTGTCGTTGCGCGCGTGGGTCCGCTAAACACTCCAGGGTAGCTCTCTCGACCCACCGACTAACCGACATCCATGAAGCTCTCGTGCCTACCGCACGACGCTTGTCTTCATGCTTTTACCTTTACGTTCGTTCTGCTCACAACACAAAACCGTGTTGCCGTCGACGTCGTTCTCCACACATATGCACATGTCACGGTGAAGCGTACCAATGAGAAGAAAATATCCGTTAATCCTAGTTTAATAAAAAATAAAAAGATATCGCCGACAACCACGCCGACTTTACAATCATCAACAAAAAAAGAGATCACTCGTATCTTAAATCTGCACACCTACACACTCTCTACCTTCAGTCAACTATTCAGTCAGCATAATTGAAACACACTCACAACTCACGCTATGTACTTAAACTTTAAACCAAACTCATTTTTCCTATCACTTCCAAAAAATAGGTCGGATACCCTTGTAAGGCTATTCACACCAACGGTGTTTGGGTTAACACGTAGTTTGGCACAGACGGGAAGTCGAGGCACAAAGGAAAAGTGAACCTAAATGCGAAGTTGCACCGGGTGCATACGAAGCAGGGAACAACACAGCGACAAGGGAGAAAAACTAGTATGGCGGAGGAGTTAGTCATACCCCTTTTTTTTTTTAATTATTATTATTATTTTTATTATTGTTTTTATTATTATTATTATTATTATTATTTTTAAACAGGCCCAATGCGCAAGGCTGATATCACCAATAAGGAGATTGAGGCTGGGGTCCTTACAGTCTACCCAGAGTAACCGAACCGAAATTGTTGAGAACCGGGCTCAGCGTCCCTCATGATGAAGATGATGATAATGGTAATGGTGATGATAATGATGATTCTCACAACATCCACCTGCTGGAAAACCGGGTTCATCGTCCCACACCTCTGACTATATACTGCACAAAGGGAGCGGAGGGAGCCACTGGGGGGCACCTGTTGGACCTCTTTCCGTACCCTTGTCTTTTGTAGCGGCGAATTTGAGACTGACATCAAACCAAGGTTTCCGTCAGGGAGAGGGCGTGGGGAGGGAAGGTCCTGGGAAATCTGTGGGGGGACACAAAGGGAATGAGTGTTCCACTTGAGTCCATTCTTTGAACACTAACTTGTAATCCCTCATATCCTCCAAACTTTGTTGACCTTCAACTTTATCTCCTCCCCATGTAACCTTTGCTACCCATCCCTCCCTCTCTCCTCCCAGCCAATCCGTAGAAAATGTTGTAATCCCCTTCCTGACGTAAGAGATTTGTGTGAAAATATCTAGTTATGACTTTGTGTCGGACCACCTTTGTATGAGTGCTAGTTGCACCTGTTGCTGAATTTGTTTAACTGTTTCTGCTCCTTCTATCCTCACATTTTCCAAGGCCAAAACACACGTTTGTCTCCGGAGAGCCCACATCACCGTCCTCCTACCCAAGCAGAAGATGTTTTCAACAAAAGCCGAACTTTCTTCTGCTAATGGCCAATGGCCCGCCAAAATGGTCTGCCATGACCATGGCCAGGGAAACTCAGTCACCATCTTCTGCCAAATCTGGTCCCACCACCTTCACATAGATTGAGCTATGGGGCAGTGCATAGAAATGTGTTTAATAGTCTCTGCCCTCTTACGGGCGGGGAATATGTGCAGACATCGCTGGCACCATGGCATCACCAAGCCTCGCTGTTCCAGGTTGGTTCAGTCTATTAGCCAGTCATTTGTAGGCAGGCAGCGGTGCGCTGTTTGCCACTGTAAGGAATAATTTTTTGTAGATTTAGATTTCTGGTCTTGGAACCAACGAATAGGTTTGGGGGGAGAATGGTCCATATTAAAGCTGGTTGGCCCAGCGATCGATAACCACATCCCTTAGACACCGCTTGGGCCTAAGCATCTTGTAGGCAGATTTGACCGACAACCGGTAGAGGGTTATCTAACCTGCTGCACCCCCCTTCTTTCTTTGGGAAGCGACTAAAAAGAGTCAATTCCACCGGGTCCAAGGCTAACTCATGAACAACCCACTGTAGTTGGTAAGCTACTTTCACCCCTCTCTCGACCATGACCCGGATCCGATAAACCGAAGTCCCTATCCATTCAAAGGGGCTCTGCTTCCTTCAAAGACCCTCATTCGTGTACTCTCATAGTACTCCACCAACACTATTTGGGGATCTACCATATGAATTTGGCCAATGCGTGTCGTTACCTTCTTAGTCGTTATCCAATCCCCTTCTTTGAGGGAGGGTCCTTGTTTGAGAGTACGGTATCATGCTAGTGGAATAGTCCCAATTAGATCCTCTAAATGTTTTTCCACATGGTGACAATGATGTAGAGTTTTCCGTAGTTGGTTGGCCGTTTTCCAGTCTCGTCTCTCTTGGTCCCAAAGATCCCCTATTCTGAGCACTCCACGATGAACCCAACTTTTCCATGGCAGAGTTGAGCTCGATCCGATACAACCTCTTTGATTTGTCAGCCATCTGTTGCTGAACAGAGTTTGCCGATAGATCTCATCCCAATGGTCAAGGGGGGGGGGTTGTCAGGGAGTGGAAACTGTCTCCATACTGCCAACAGTGATGGCCAAAAGTTGTCTCTTGGTTGGTCCTCCCCTTCCCGTTCGCCCCCTTTCCTTGGGCTTTTGCGTGGGATTATCCACGAACGGTCCTCTAGCCAGGTCAATGGATGTACCCCTTGCAGGGCGGCTGGAGCCAGGTGAGCTAGGTGCTCTGGGGCCAATATGCACCACGGGGTATGGGGTGTGAAAATCCGTTTTTAAACCTAATGCAGACGCAATGCCCGAGTCTGTGTAGCGGGGTCTATGATCTTCAGACCCCCCCGAGCTTTAGATTGGATAATTGAGTCCCATGCTACCCTGTTGATGACTTTGTCATTCTCACTATCCCCCCTTCCCATAAAGTCGTTGTCTTTCTCGTAAGTTGCCTCAATGCTCCCTTACTCAACAACCAGAGAACCGATTTATACCATAAGGCTGCAAAAGCAACGGTATTGATAATCAACGCTCGGCCAAAGAGGGAGGTGTGCCTATTGTTCCAAATACAAAGTTTTTGCAGAGCGGGAGTACTTATACATTCGTCATTAGTCGGTGGGCATCCTATCGTTGTTATGGATGCCCCTAGGATCCTTTGTGGAACATCTAGCGGCAACCATGTGATCTGTGATGAGTCTGGGGGGCGGCCCCCTTGGTAGTGTAACCACCACCCTTGTGTCTTGCTCCCCCAATTCATTGTCATATCAGAGACCTTCATAAATTTGTACATCAGTTTCTGAATCTCTTTCAAGTTATTGTGCGTGGCCTCTACCATGATTATGAGGTCGTCTGCGAATAGGAGAAGATAGGGATGGCTCCTTCCCGTATATGTGCGATCTGAATTTTGGTGATACTCTTATGAGCTCATAGGTTGGCGGTCAGCGCCTCCATAATAATCAAGAACAAAAAAGGGGCGATCAGGTCTGGCGGACCAACTGTTCTAACTTTAAAGATGGCGCCAAACTCCCATTGACTTGGATACAGGTAGTCGCCTTCTAATGAAGAATCCGAACCCATCGCCTGAAACCCGACCCGAAGTTCATTTTTTCTAAACTTTGGTCCAAAAAGTTTCAGTG
This sequence comes from Chara braunii, assembly GCA_003427395.1. Classification (NCBI taxonomy): domain Eukaryota; kingdom Viridiplantae; phylum Streptophyta; class Charophyceae; order Charales; family Characeae; genus Chara; species Chara braunii. Next base: position 484,468 of record BFEA01000318.1, on the reverse strand, counting down.
GACATGGTCATAAGCTCTTTCAAAATTTATAGAGATCAAGGCCGCATTCTGACGGGTGTAACTAGCAAGGTGTAAAACCTCATGCACTAGAAGGATATTTTATTGTATGTTTTTATTCTGCAGAAACCCAGTTTGAGATGGGTGGATAATATCTCCATAACCGGAATCATTCCATTGGCCAAGGCTTTAAACAACATTTTGTCGACAACAGTAAGAAGTGTTATAGGCCAGTAGTTCCAGATGTTCATTTTATCCCCTTTCTTCTAGAGGAGGGTCAACACCCCTTGTCCCACTCTCTCGCCCGTTTCCCCTATTTGTCGTACTTGCTAATAATAGTCCATGACATCCTGAATGACGAAATCCCAAGTGTTTCCCAAAACTCCTTGGGGAAGGCATCTATTCTTGAGGCGTTGTCCTCCTGCATTTGCATGAGGGTCATTCGTATCTCCTGTTTGGAGAGTGAGGCTTCAAGGGAGTTCCTCTGTTTTTATGACAACACCTCTTCTATAGGGACAAAAAATTCATCAATTTGCCAATTGTGAGCTATTCCATCAGAGTTGTCGATGTGAGAGGAAAAAATATCTTTATAGAAGTCACGAGCAATTTTTGTGCATCTGGTCGTGGTTACGGCCGATTCCGACTCTCTCGCCTCCGGATCATAGAGAGTCTCAATTGCGGTCCGTTTAGCATGCACACTGGTCAGTCATAAGAAGCGTGCACCTATGGCTCCTTTCGTTGAGAACTTTGTTAGTCTCGCCCGCAGTTTAGCTCCCTGCCATCTGTATCGTGCATGGTTCAGAAAGTTGCTCCTTCAGTTCTTGTATTTGGATCATCTGTTCCTGCCCTTGCAAATTTTCGTGTAAATTTTCTTGCAACTCTTGTTCTTCAACATCATGCATTATCAAACATTTCCTGTTGGTGCTGTTGTCCGGAAAAAAAACCTGACAAGGGTATCTACCCTTTATTTTCAATGTCGGACGATGTCCGAATTCTGAAGTAAGTTCTGTTTTAAAAAGATTTGGTCTGATGAAATGAAATCGTTGCTGAAAGGTATTCCGACTTGTCCTCGATTGAAGAAATATAATTTATGTAGCCGTCTATCTGTCGATAGACATAACGGTAAGGGTAGACGGTGTAGCCAGACACTCTTACGTTGAGATAAGGTCGGAAAGAGAGAGACGACGGTGAACACTAAAATAAATATCATTTTCACCAAAATAACAACCGCACGATTTAGGACTAGAAAGACAAAAAAAATAGTCACGTCAGGGATACGACGAAGGTGAGAAGGGCTAACACGGTCAGAGTGCCGTGTCTTTCCTAAAAGGAACGGACCGTCAAGGATCCAAGGACAAACCTATGATTAAAGGGGTATTGTCGGGCCTAACGCGACCAAGCCCAACCAGCAGGATAGTGGGGCGATTGCCTTGGGAAGGGGTAGGCAGACTGCATCGGCCCGGACCAGGGGAAGGCAGGATTGCACCTGCCTAGGCCAAGAAATAGGCAACCTACTGGGCCGCAGCCCTTCAAATAGAAGGGTGGCAAGCATAGCTACTGTGATAGGAGCTAGCTCAGTAGGTACCACACTCAACCTCCACCCAACAGACGTTGGGATCGAGCCTGGCGATATGTTGCTTGGGCTAGCTCCTTTTTGGAGTGGCCCACCATGCAAGCATGAAGCGTGGCCATTTTCGACTGCGAGATCGTCAGATCTCACGGTTGAAACGACCTCGCGGATACTGCATGGCCCCTGCGCAAGGATGATACGCACAAATCGATAAATAGTCCACATTTTTTTCGATTCACTGATGAGAATCGAACTCGGATCTGCATATCGAAAGCAAAGGGGAAAAGATGCCAACAAGGCATGGTGCATGATACACTGGTTGTTGGCTCACGCCAACAACATCTTTAAAAAATAATAATAATAAAAAAAAAGGAAGAAAACAGACATCCCCACATGGTGCTCGAAGATGTGGCTGGGGACTACAGTCCCCAAGGAAGACAGCAGGCGTCCGTTGAAAACGGTTTGCTTTTTTTGTTTTTTTTTTCAGGTAAGATCGTTTTCGTTTTCTTTGTTTGTTTGTTTTTTTTTTAGATTTTCTTTTAGATTCCTTGATTTTTTTTAATTTTTTTTTTCGATTTTTTTTTCTTTGTCCTCACGAGCTGTTGAAATGTTCGTTCGTAAAAGAAAGAAAAAACGAATGGGCAAAGGCCGCCTACCTACGAACTGACCACGATGTTCCCATCGACAGGCGGAGCAAAACCGAATGAATCTACCCCTAAATATGGAGAGGAACATTGTGCGAGAGAGAGTGAGAGAACTTACCTGGTTGCTTCAACGTCGACCAATAGGTAAGTTTCCAACCGCAGCTGGCCTCATGTCATTTCCAACGATAGGATGAGTAAAATCGAATGAATTTACCCCTAAAACAAGGGGAGATTCACCGCTGCGGTCTGCTCGACTGTGGAAAAGGTAGGTAAGGTAAGTTTATTTTTCTTGTTTTTTTTTTTTAGTTTTCACTTTTTACTTTTGTTGTTTTCCCCCTTTCCTCCCATGGCCATTGGGGAAAAACGAGGAAAAAGGGAAAAGTGGAGACGAAAAAAAAAAAGGAGGCAACTGCCTCGTGAAACTTGAAAGGAAAAAACAGTCTTTTGGACTGTGTGGGAGCACGGAAGCTCCCACTTCAATTTTTGGGACAACTTGCTGTGGTCGCGAGATCTTGAATCTCGCGGCTCACAGTACGCGCGTGAAGGAGGGATTGAGGGGGTTGGGAAGAGACGAGGGACGTGAGAAATGAGAGGGGGAGGTCCTACTCCTCCCAACCTGACAACTACCCTCCCCGTTTTCAAGGGAGGGCAGAGAAAATTAAGGAGGGGGTTGTTGCATGCAACTGCATGAACCTGGCCGAGAGAATAGCCACGCGCGTGCAGTTAGATTTAGTTTTAATTTTGTTTTTCTTTTTGTTTGTTTTTCATTTTTTCTTGTGAGGACACTTGTACTCATGTGGCTTCTGTCACATGTAACTGTCAGGCTTCAGTTTTTAGAGGGAGCCTGGAATCTGAGGGGTAACTGTCAGGCTTCTGTCACAGGTAACTGTCAGGCCTCAGTTTTAATTTTGCTTTTATTTTTGTTTGTTTCTCATTTTTCTTGTGAGGACACTTGGCTTCTGTCACAGGTAACTGTTAGGCTTCAGTTTTTAAAGGGAGCCTGGAATCTGAGGGGTCATAAAAAGAAAAGGTTTAGTCTTTTCCCCGATGTATATGCCTTGGAAAAAGGGTCCAAATACATCAAACTAAAAGGGGTTGTATCTTTCCAACCCCTTATCAGAAAAATAAAAGAAAAACACTTTTGGAAATGGCAAAAGCCCAGCTACCTTATGAAATACGGAGATAGCTAGGGAAAAGAAAAGAAAAAGAAAATGAGGGCAATTAAAGAAACTGCCCTCACTAAGGTTGTGGCTGTGGTGCGGCCACAATTAGCCCTGGATCTTGGCAAGATCAAGGGCTCACTGTGATCCCGTGATTTTGCCTGGAGGCTGGAGTAACGTTCAACCCTCCTCAACCACTATAAAACAGGAAGTTGTCCCCAGCTGCCACATTAAGCATTCGTGCTGCCAGTGTTTGACGAGCACACTTGAGTGCTGCTGGGCTGCAGGAGATGCTGCCTTAGGCAACGTGGGAGGAGGTTGGAGGTCTGCAGAGGAGCGCGAGGAGAGGAGTTGGGCTACCATAGCCAATGCAGGGAGCACTCCGGTCCCCTCCCCTCTGGTTGGTGTTGGTCCCACGGGACTGACCTAAGGACGCTGCTGGACTACGACGGTACGACACTATAAAATTTTGGCATAGGGTTGGGACCCAAATTTTATTAATTTTGGCATGCCATTTTTTCCACTTTAGTGGGGAGATGCTGTAATCGGCGACAAGACTGTTGACAGCGGTACTGGCGGATCAGACCTACGGCAAGCCATTTTCCCACTTGCATGGAGAGGTGGTGCCGCATTTTTACGGCAGCGAGCAACGGGCGTCTAGGTTGTTGGCGGCGACACCAGGCTGAACAAATTTGCGACAAGTTATTTCCCCCACTTCTGTGAGAGAGTGCTGCCAAAAAGTTTTTGCGCCAACGGTGATAATTTTGGTAGCATTATGCTGCCGAAATTCAAAGCCATCATGATAAATTAAGTGGAAGGGAAGTGTTGGTCGGCGGCGACGACGTCAGTAATTACCACTTTTGAATGAGAGCCTGAGTTAGTGGGAAGGTGACAATTTTTTTTTTCTTTTGCGTCAACAACAGGGCAGAACGTCGTGCAATGTCCAGGTGGAACCAGTGGGACCCGTGGGACACGTTAGTGGGTGAGGCGGTACCGACAAGGGGAGAGTGGTCCTTAATTTTTTGTGAGAACCAGGGGAGGCTGTCTTGACAAGCGACATTATTTGGAAGTGAAAAAGGAGGACGTGGGACTGCCTGGGACCACTTAGCACTAGTGGGTATCGTCGCTAACCACTCGGTACCACTTGGTACTAACGTGGACCACTTGGTATTGCTTGGTACAGACGTGGGGCGCCTGAGACTAGTTGGGACTCGTGGGACTTACCGCCTTCGTGACTGGGACTGCCGCAAGAGGTATTAGTAAGTCTGGTGTTGACCGTGACTAGTAACCTACGTAGTTTATACCTGAAGCAGCGGTTTCTTCAACAAGGCGCCAGTTACTTGAATTTTTGTACGAGGTCACGATCAGACTTTTCGCTACTGAAGGTCATTGGTTGGCATGGATCCCTCACACCTGTGTGCACCCTCACACTGTATGACCCCTTCTCTTTTTCTTTTGGGTACTCAGGAAAGGCTGAAAGGAAGGAAAGTGTGACGGGGCACACTTGTGTGGGACTCTGGGTCTGACTTGGGCGATACCTTCGTGGTTAAACTCGTTGAATGTTGACTTCGCTTTGTATGCAGGTGTGTGAAGAGAGAAAAGTACTGAGAAGGAAAATTCAAGTTTTACTGATTGAAATGGTGAAAACGTTGAATGTTTCTTCTATTTTTTCTCTGTGATGTCTTCACCTGTCCAATAAAGTAACAGTCAAACTATGGATGAGGAAAGTAACCGGGGTCGAGAAAGGAAGTGAAATATAAAAGAAAGGGAGTGAATAAACTTAGGTTCTCTTTCTATCTCGAATGACTCTCTCAACCTACTTCCCATCCAAACGAGTCTCGACTACATCTCCTTCCTTCTCTACATTTATGATTCGTCTAAGTTATTTTCTTCGTGTTGAGGTCCAAGGTAGTCGATATGATTCTGAGTCTGAGGGCTCCTTCATTCCAGGAGGAAATTCGGGGTGGGGGTTCGTTGCTTTAGGAGTCGGTCTTGTTATCGAACCGGAGTGGGTTGTTTTTACAGGGGAGTACTTTGCCGATTCGGTGGAGACGGTCCGACTTCTCAGATCCGAGCTTTCGGCTCGAGCGATGAGGAGTACTCCAGACCACTTCCTAGAGGGTGGGACGCGCGACGATTAAGGGATCGAAATTGGTTTTCTCTAGTACCTTTATACAGGGAAAAAACTAAAAATTAATACATTTTTGAGTGGCCACCCGACGTGCCACTAACGCATGGGGAACTGGTGTGAAAAGAAGTTCAGTTCATGTACCTACTTGTGTCTGAAGGAGTGCGAATAGACACTACTTTTTGGTGGTTGGATCGTGACATAAGAATCACGGTGAAGAAAAGGGGGATAAGGGTAAAAAGATTTGTACAGATAAAAATTTATATTGACAAGGTTATTACTTATGATTCAGATGCTTACCGGAACGGTGATCATTCAGTTTTTTCAAACTTAAACTGGATAGTTGTGCCAACACAATTCTGCGCAAGCATGATGTAGGAATGACGTTTGGTCCACATAACACACAAAGTTTTTTCAAACCGGGACGAACCACGATTTTGGGACAAAAGTTTAAGAAATTTTCCACGAAGTTATGTTTTATGGCAGAACGTGAATTTCATATGGTGCAATACGATTTCGTGCCTCCTTTTCCGACACGAGATTTTTGGGATACAATGAATCTCGTAGTAGTTCACGAAGCGAATCTCAACAGGGAGAACACTTCGGAAATTAGAAGAATGTTCCTTCGTATTCTGCTATGGTTGAACGACCAACAAAGACTCTTCTGTTTACTTTACCATGTGAGGTGGATTCGGGCCAACAGGTTTAACATCCTTTACTCTAAACAGTTTTCGATCGATACATTCAACGATAAGGAGTACAAAATCAGGGAGCATCTGCGTGAATGACGTTTTGTGTAATTAGAAACTGGTAATTGAAAGGGAGTTGGAAAAATAAATATCTGAGGAAATTTGTTATGTTCTCATAAAAATTGCTCGTATTTGTTTTTTTCCATATGCCCACGGTAACCACCATCGTCATGTTTTTTCCAAGCGGGGAGGCTGTCGCAAGATATATAGTTCAGGCAGGAAGGCGAGGGTTGATTTTAGAAGAAGTCGGTCAAATGGCCTATGACCCGATGGTCGTGTTTCCTCCATGACGAGAATTGTGGACAAATCGCTGCACGACAAGGAACCCACCGATAACTTTCTTATTTATCACCTCGACTTATCAATAAATTTTTGAACCAAGCGTCGTCAAAATTTGACGGTAGGGCTGGAATAACCTACATACAGTATTTGGGTACGAGGATAATGAGTTGCATATTCATTTCAATCATGAGATAAGATGGATGTATCTGCGACTTGTTCTGTACTACAATACCCACGTAGATATGTTTTACGAGATCGAGTTCATGGAGCGAATTCGAATCAACCGCTTTGAAAATTCGGGAAGAGAAAGGTTTGACATAGCAACCTGTTGGAACTGGCTAGGTTATCTTCGACGACTCTAAATCAGTTGTATAAAGAAATAAAAGCAATTCCCAATACTTTGGCTGAGTTGCAATCATTTCTGACAAAAGTTTGTTCGAATTTTACAGATGACGTGCGAGACGGTGATAGTAACTCTTGTTCACACATGTTAGGAGGCAAGTGAAGGATATCAAGCATTGGAGACAACGGGATTGGTTGGATGCAGACAAGACGACTAGTATACAGTCCATCTATCGTGTTTCCCAAGAGAGATAGGCCACGATTCTGGCGATGAAACTTGAGACGACCTTTAAGGAGTTATCTAATTAGCACTGCGTACGGATGGGATATTATTCGATATGGGTTCGCCCCTCGACGAGACTTCGACGACTCATATCTGATGGTTCGACACAATGAAGGATCTGGATGATACGTCGAGAATAGTCCTGAAGTGAAATGGTTCTTCTTAATTATTATGTTGTGTTTCAACGAGCAGCATGAACCCTTCAATTATGTTCACCATTATCGTCGGACTCCAGAGGGCAGATTTCAGCGCTTCAGACGGATTGAGAACTCTGTTGCAGAGTCCAAGCGCGAGGAGCGCCAATTGTTTTCGCTGATCAACTTTTAATTGTGGTTCTCTTGTGAGCAGATGGACGGCGAACAAAGAGATCTTACTATGGCGAGTTATCTTCTTGTTCGCAACACACACGAGAACGATCTAATCAGAGGAGCGGAGCGGCTTTTGCGGGTTCGAGATGACACTCCTACCCAATGGATCAGTTTCATCAGGATACTCCAAAGCGGTGGGGAATTTTTCCCTACCACTCGCACGGATTTCCAGGTCAATACGGCAAGGACTCCTAATGAGTTTTATGGTTATACCTTGTATTTTCACCACGCGAGTAACCTCCAATGTCTCTCTCGAATCATTGTGAGTATTAAGATTACCTCATCCGGTAGACATTTCGACGTCGTCCGAATCCGGGACACAGAGACTCGACACTTATTTGGACTTAGTCGGCCTTTTTGAATCAGTGTGTGGAGACTAGTCTCGAGGATGACCTCCCTCTATGATACTCAAATAGTTAAAGTTATGCGAAGTGGGCGGATGGTGACCCTGATATTCGACGACGACAAACTTATGCGATTGGATTTATTGGAGGCTCAGTTGCGCGGAGGACGACAGATTTACCAGGGTTAGACACCGTTTTCTGAAAATTTTACTCGGATTCCGGAAAACACCTCGCATAGACTAATCTCGTTGAGGAAACCATATGACTTATAACTTCACGAGGTAATCTCAAAAACAAAAACAAAAACACTCCATGTAGATAGGATCGCCAAATGGATAGTATTCGGATCACCCCGATGATTTCACTATCATGCTTTGGCATTGAGGGGTAAATACATAA
>BFEA01000318.1:368188-398558 GCA_003427395.1 Chara braunii | reverse complement strand
CCACCGCGGCTGAGTCACACCCTACTTAACAAACGGGGCTGAGTCATACCCTACATTAACACTGATTCACATCACACCCTAATTAACTCCAATAAACATCGGTAAATTAACATTACTCCAGTAAAGTCAAAAACACGAGAAAGCAATTTATATATCTTATCTACATGTATCCTGATCTAATGAAGGGGTCAAAGACAACATCCAACACCAGCGCAAAATACCCAAGTTAAAATCACGGAACAGCATGCACCCGGCAGGCCTTAATTACCCTGGCCTAAAAAAATCGCAATTCCCAGGACACAACCCTAATCTAATCGGAGATTAACATCAATCTACGACTATGGCCCTTTCTCTCACACACAAAAAAAGATCTCTGACTGGATGCTGCAAATTTAATGGCCTTTCATTTTGTTTTAAATGGTCATGGATAAGTGAATGTGAGGCTAGTTGAAAAAAGGAAAAAAATCCAGCGGCCTAGCTCAGTTGGTAAGGCACACAAGTGGCATTCAGGAGGTCTTGGGTTCAATCCCCATTGGCATTCATGTACATTCCTGGGCAAGCTTGGCGCCCGCCACCTAGAGATATGCCGTTGGTCCCCCCGAGAGACATTGAGCAGAGACTGCTGATGTTCATAGCGGGAGGGGACCACCACCTGAGGGGAGGCACAGTGACTGGCCCATCGAAGAAGCTCGGTCCTGATGCTACCGGTTGACCCCTGGCCGGTATAGCCCACCTGCTGTAGCAGGTATCGCACCTGCTGCTGGGTGCAGCTCCTGCATGTTCCCTCGTTGGAGGCTTGAGCACGGATGTGGCTGCTACGGGGTTCCCGGTAATACTATAATGACGATAAAAACGGCCTACTGAAAGGCCGTCCTGTCCAGATTTGACAGGTAATTGAATTGGTTGGGCTTAAAGAATTAGCCTTCAAAAAAAAAAAAAAAAAAAAAAAAAAAAAAAAGTGAGGCTAGTACAGGCTGACACTAGTGTATTTGCAGATTGAACCAGAAAAAGAAGGTACAGGCTTGGCTGAGTTGGTTTGGCATGCAAGTGGCATTCAGGAGGTGGTGGGTTCAAGCCCCATGACGCCTGCGGCGCACTTAGTGCCAACGGACTGTGATAGTCCCTCTGGATACCCCTCATCGGTATTAGCGGGGTCTACGGGTGTGAGTGTGAGCGCGAGTGGGTTGTGTGTGGTGTGTGGGAGAGTGTTGGCCATAGCCTCTGCTGGTACTCAATGTTACTCGATGAGGGGTGGGGGACGATGAGAAAGGGAGGCGCAGCCACTGGCAAACTGCTTGGTCTTTGCATTAGCCGGAGCCCCACCGGCAGCCCCACCCCATCTCTGACTACCGCTGTTGGGGCGGGGGGCAACAAGATTTACCTCCTTTGCAAGGCCCTGTGCTATTTGGTTTTTGGATGAACAGCCCGGCCTAGTGCTAGGGGTGCTGATAAGAGCAGTCACCCCTATCACTGTCGGGTAGGCTCCATCTATTGATGTGGAGCAGCACCTGCTGGAAATGGGGTCCAGAGTCCCTGAACAATGTGGTTGTTTGTGTGATCAGACATGCAATTGTGGATCGTGCTAGCTACCGGGTCCACCCATCCCAAGTTGGGCACACAGATTGGTGGCCCTTTCTACGCTACGTCCCAGTACACCCCAGCTTGGGTTGCTAGCATCTTTGGTAGTACAATGGAGGGGACAGTATAGTCGGTTCCCCTTGGCTGTTCCTGGGGGGGTGGAGGGGTTGGAGACAGTCCTACTGTTGTGCTACTCTCCACTCACCCAGGTAACAGAATTATGTTGTCTGTAGTCCCGCAACCCGATTCTGTGACCCGTGCTTGACAACCAATTCCAGGAGACAGGGCTACCTCCCATTTCCCTACTCCCCCGCTCTGTGCTCCGCTGTGGTTCTGGGCTCTGTCTTTCCCTTTCTTACACTAATTCCTGTTTGCCAGCATCTGTCAATCCTGTGCTATATTAACTCAACCACTCTCCCCCGTCCCATGTTGAACCTAGCAGTGTGAGTGCTCTGCCGTGGTTTTGAATTCTGTCGTTTACGTAAATGCATCAATGTGCCCGTTGTACTGATTGGTCCTAGCCTCCATCCAGGCCCATACCTGGCCCTTACGGCTAGCTCTTCTTTGTCCGTTCCTACTTCGTACCATCTGCCAAGCCTCCGGTACTTGTTTACAGATTCTCACTCTGGTCGCCTGTTTTCCCAATCAATCTGAGTGACAGTGAGTGTTCATCTCGTGATCACCCCGATCCGCCACTTGGCTCCGCCTTCGTCGCCGTGCATGATGTCAGCGTGACGTAACCTGGTTTTGCAAGGGTGCCTGGGAGATCTGTCCTCAGGTTGTGACTGACTGGCAACCAAGTGGGACTGGTCTGTTTGCAAATTGTGAGGCGGGGCCGATTGGATGGTTTGTGGCTGTTGCAAGCATAACTCAGAATGACCATGTTGCAGAGACTGTGCAGCGTGGTGGTCCTGGAAGGAATGGGTATTTGGTGGCAGCAGAGTTTGTGCGGGTCCTGGTTGGCCAGGCCGGTCTGTGAGCAGATCCCATTGCTGTTGTTGCTGGGCCGTCCGGGTCCGCAACTGGTCCAAAGTCGGTTGACTGCCGTATAGAGCATTGCAAAGCTTGAGGGCGAGAGGCTTGGGCCAGGCAAGACCATCGTGCAGGAACGCCTCATGATTAGTATTGTGTTGGTCAGTCACCCAGGCATAAGCAAACTGCTCTATTTTGTGTAAGAACTCCTTAACAACAAAGACTATCACTGCTCCAACCTCCATCCAACCTATATGTGAAATCTGCTCATGTCTCTCGACCGCGACCAGGATCCGTGGGCTGTGCATAAGCACCGTCTTCGCCTCTTCCCAGTGTTGTGTGGCTAGAGTATCAGCCGGACTGTTTTCCGTGAGTGAGAAGATTTTTAGCAGTGTCCAGTCTGTGAGGAAACACAGTTTTTGTTTCACCTCATGATTATTAGAGAGTGTAAGAGCATTCTGCATTTCCATATCATTCTGGCCGACCTGTTGATGCTTCGACGGTGGGTCCTCATCGGGGGCTGAGGTGTCCATCTGTTGTGGTTCGAGTTCGCCCTGCCCGGTTCCTTGAACGAGGAGTCGACTGTGTTGGGGGTCGGACGGCAATGGGGACTCCGAGTCGTTGTTGTTCCTGTTGTTGTGGCAGCGACCTGTGTCTTTCCTCCTCCTGTTGGCAGTAGGCTTGCAATTGATGTTGTTGTTGTTGCAATACGTGCTGCTGCGGTTGACAAAGTTGTTGTTGCCAAGACAAGTTGGCCTGGTGCTGGTTTGGTTGATGCAGCATCAGCAACTCGTGATGGTGTTGCCTCTGGTGCTGCTCCAGCTGTGCCTGCAGCAGGCGGCGGAGCTGTTCCTCTACATAACCGTGCTGGACTTGTTGTTGCTTCTGGTGTTGGTGCGCCTACCAGAGCGTTTGCTGCAGCATGTGCAAATGCACCTGTTGCTGTTCTTGCAGTCGTTGCTGTTGTATATTCTGTTGGCATTGCACGGCATGCTGGAGAGCCTGTTGTTGTTGGAGGGTCTCTTGTTGCTGATGTTGACTCTGTTGCAAGAGGAATTGATGTTGACGAAGAAGTAGTCGGTAATCTTGTCCTGGTCCCATGTGTTTGCAACTGTCGTCGTGGTGCGCAGGAGGGGCTTGTCGGTCGTCAGTCCTAATCGGGCTACGATGCCGTTGTGTCTCTTGCCGCTGCCGGGGCATGTGGTCTTGTTGGCTCTGAGGGGCCCTTATTTGCAGCTGCTGACGGGCATTATGCTGAATGGCTTCGTCTTCATGCTCAGTCGGGGCTGGTTGTTGCAGTTCTTGTTGGCTCTGAGGGGACCTTGTTTGCAGCTGCTGACGGGCATTATGTTGAATGGCTTCATCAACCTGCTCAGTCGGGCCTGGTTGTCACAGTTTTGCCTGCATTTGGGCAGTGTCTCGGCTCTGCTCGTCCCCTACATCCACCATCCGGGTCTGCTGGCCGGCCACATGCTCGCGGGGTTCTTGCAGCAGCGAATGGTGCTGCTCACCCTCCCGTTGCGGGGGTTGCAGGTGCTGCTGCTGGGGAAAGGCGGCTCCTTTTATTTTGTTGAGCAGGGAGTTGACTTTGACCCACATGTCTTGTGGTGTGAGGGATCGACGGTGGTCAATTTCGTTGTCACCGGCCCAGGTCTCAGTGAGGCGGAGGTCCTCCACTACTACCGATAGGGGTTTCGCGTCAGTTGAGGGCCCGGAATGAGCATCCTGCAACGCTTGGCCAATCCTTGAGCTAACTTCTGTTTCAGCAGTGGCATCGTCGGCCAGATCCTGCTTCTGTTGTTTGGTAATAGTTGCAGGCTTTTTTGTAGCGATCCTCTGTCTCTCGAGCTCCAGGTGCTCCGGGGGAGGCGGTTTCGTTTTGTTCAATCTGCAGATCGACCCACTCAGCTCTCCAACCTCACCTACTGTCTTTTGTCTCTGTGAGCTGTTAGACACGGGCAACCCGGTTTGTGCATGGTGAGCACATGCTCCTTCTGTCAATCTTTGAGACTCTGTGAGGTCCTCTACCATCGGAGCAGGGGGGTCCGGGCCTCTGTCGGACATGCCGACGGCTGCCCTGATCTCCTTCTCGTTCTTTCCTTGTGGAGTAGGAGCTGGATCGGGCGCTTTGAGCGATTTCTGATTACTGGCATGGTCGTGGTTCTGTTGCGGCTTTGGTATGTATTTGAGTGACAGGCGACGTGCTTCTGAAGCGGCGTTAGCTGCTACCGACCGGGAGGGCGGTTTTGCGTTCTTCTGTGGCCCCAGATTCACAGACGCTGCCCGTGTGTTTTTGTCCATCGCTTTGTCCGCTGCCCTAGAGTGAGCCGCCTGTGTTTTGTTCTTGCGCCGCTTTTCTGTCTCCCTGTCGTCCCCCCTCTTTGCTTTCTGTTTTGGATCTGTGTTGACCTCATGTCTGGCCCCAGCTGGAAAGGCTGATGGGCGGCCCTTTCCATGCCAGAACCGTAATATAAAGAAATGCTGATAGAGTCCATGCCTGAACCTCTTCACCCAAGGCAGGGTGTCAGAAGTGAACTTTTAATCCTAGCTCTATGTGATGTCTGACTCTTACTTAAGAAAAAGGCCCCGCTGAAACTGTCTGTTGTGTATGCTAGATCTCTCTTTTCCTTTCAAGATTCTGTTTCTTCATAGACATCCATACCATGTCATGATAATGGGACAATAGCATTGGGGGACGGGGGGAAATGATTAGGGAAGTCCTGCATTGGGCAGAGAGGGATGGAGGGATCAACCTCAGTCCACCTATTAAAAAATAGTTTGTAGAAAAAACAAGTCCTTGGCGGCAGCGCTAACCGGGCACCGCTGGCGGCAGCTCTAACGCGCCGCTCCCTGCGGTTGTCACCCCGGTACCTATGTGTTATCACTCTCGGTAATTTCGAGGTTTCCGTCTGTGTTACTACGCGTTCATTGAACGCGCGTTTCGCGTTCAGGTTTTGAACGCGGTGAACGTGCGTTCACTGAACGTGGCTGAACGCTTCTGACGTGTTCGCGCAGAAGCCATGTAGTGTTGGGGGCGGCAGGTTTGGGGTGTGGGGGGGACTGGGTGGCAGGGGAGGGGCCAACGGCCCTGCACAAAAAAAAAAAATGGACCAAGTAATGGTCAAAAAAAAAAAACGAAGCATCCATACGCGGCAAAAAAACTGTGGCCACATGCACTCCTTTTTTTTGGGGGGGTCGGGGTGGGGGAATCGCCCTAACAGGGCTCAAAAGGCCCATGCAGGCTATCTGAAGGGTCCTCACAGACATGTAGCACATACCACCCCACCAAAATCGAGGCAGACAGTGAATATGAAGTAGAGCATGAGCTGGCCGAATATATACCTGAGATTCGAATTCAGGTCTGTGTTTCAATAGTAATGGGTTGCTCACGTACGTAGGGCCTGTTGGTCTCTGCACTTGACTCTTAGGGCTTGGCTGCACTACGCACCAAATGTGCAAAACTGGAATGAATCTTCTGCAAAACATGGAATAATACGCTGCCATATATTTTATCTTTTGTGCATGTGGTGAGTAGAGGCCCTCAGGGCCACTGCACGTATTGCTAAGAAAAGAAAAACGAGAAAGAAGAATAACGAGAAATTTTTCTCCCATCTAGTGGTTGAAACTGAAGAAGGAAGATTATGTAGATCTTGGAAACAAGAGATACAAACTTACCTTTCTCCCATGGATGACCTAGGCCGAAATGAAGGACTACAAGGAAGCTGATTCAATTTTTTTTTGGATCAGATGTCCCTGTGTGCCCCTTCATTTTATTTTTTATTTTTTATTTTTTTTACCAAGCTCCATCTGTTGGTGGGGAACAGCAATTGTTGGCAATTCTTCAGACGACAGTCAAAAAGTCCTTTGGAGCCGTTTTAAAAGTACACCCCTTCGAGGAATACGAGGACGAACCAGAACTAGGTATGGTTTGGTTTGACCTCGAACTCAAAACACGAAAAGCGGTAAAACCAAGGTTATTGGTGGACATTCCTGGACAGGGAGATTATCACTTTGAAGTTATTTCCGTGGCAACATCATGGTGTTCGACATACCGCGTGAATTATCACACGGAAAAGGACGGATGTTGTTCAACGTTCGAAGATCCGGATCCTTTCACGACTCAAATGAAACAGAAGGTTTTTCCACCCGACCCCCCCCTTTTCGGGTTTTGTTAAGTCCAATATGGACCTAACACACCTGAAGCGCACTGCAGACTCAATCTTAAATGAAAATGAAAAAGATGAGAGCATACGGTGAAACCAGTGAACCATTCGAATCTTTTTTCGAATGGGGCAGAGGGCTCGTAGTACCTTTATTTACAACAACAGCCTAGCAATAGGCGCGCAACACAGCGCTGGTCTGGTTGTGTACACAGTCAGCGGACGGGAAGGAGCCTAAATCGATGGACTCGAAAGAGCACATCGCATACTTGAGCAGTACGAATCCATCGGCGGTCGGGTGAGACTAACTAAGCAGTCGTTGGCTGCTTCGGATCCTTTTTTGCCTCGATTTGCCGCAAGGGGAGGATCCACCCCTTTTAGGGTTTAGGCGTTTTTCGGGCCGAAGACAACCGGTGTATCCATCGAACAACAACGATCCGAAAGGACATCGACCCAGGGCAAAGCCAAGAGGGAGAGCGAGAACAAGATCACGATGTTGCTCTCGATCTCGTCACTCGTCACGATCTCATCATTGCTCTGGGGGTTCGAGTGAGTCATGTAGAAAAGAGGACGGAAACTCGAGTGAAAGAAAAGGGAAAACCGGGAGTTCGGATGCGAATAGATCGCTAAGTCCTTCAAAAGGAAAACAAAAAACAGACTCACCAAAATCGGTGTCAAGGACTCGTTTATAACCAAACTCAGAGGCAGGTTCAGAGAAAGAAGGGGAAGGTTTCTCAAAAAGAAATACAGAGAATGGTGATTGGGATGGGGGGGGGATAGCTCAACTGTGGTAGAAGTAGGTCGAAATGTGCTAGTGCAAGCGGTAAAAGCAGTTATCACCAAAGACAAAGATAGGAGGAGTGAACACTCCCCCTTTAAAAGGTCGAGGACACGTTCTCCCGATCGTGAGGACACTGAAAACAGGAGTGAACGGAGCAGTTTTGCTTCGGGCACAGAACCGAAGCGTGCGGCCTGGATAAATAGAGATTCGGGGAATCGAAAGGTCGGCCACCATACATTCCTGAGAGAGGTGGAGCCCTGTGTAACTTTGGGGAGAGGTAAGCAGGATATCCCTAAAGTACTAGTACCCCTGTTGTGTGCCAAATCAGACAAAGGAATGGTTATCCTGGCTTCACAAGCAAACGATGGCTACTTGGAACTGACTACGACGGATGCTAATGCATCACTTACAAGAAACGTGATTCTGAAGAAAGTATCAAACATCATCCCGGAAGGATTGAAAATTCGGATAATTTCCCAAACTCGTGTCGAAGGACAAAATGTCGAAAATGAGAAAGGGAAAAAAATTCGATTCTATTATATCCCAATGGAAATTCAGATGAACGATGAGACAAATGATATTATTGCAGGGAAAGACAAAAGCTGGTTTCCTCTAGCATTACTGTCGTCACTCTTGAACCCAGAACAGCGAGGTATCAGGGTTATACAGGGAGTGTCGACAACTGTAATTGCAGACTGGTTGTCCACCTCCTTCTTGAGAGAGTCACTGTTGACACCTCAGATACATACGCTTATTTAGGAACCCTGGGAGAAAACCTCTCGGGAGGAGAACCCAGGAGGAGGAAACAATCTCAAGGTGGGCAAGGGGTAGTAAGCCGCATCCAGTTACCAGTCGGTAGCATCGCCCCTTATGCCTCTTAGACGCAGGCTAAATCTGGCCTCACGGAATGTAAGGGGACTTTGTGATACCAATTATAAGCAGAAACGCAGCCGCCTAAAATCTTGGATCCATGAGAAAAAAATACAGGTGGCCTGCTTACAGGAAACCAAACTTAATGAAGATCGCTGTAGTGAAGCAGAAAATTGGTGGACTGACCAACAATTTTGGTCGCCGGCCCAGGCCCCAAGGAACAAGAGGGGGCACCGCCATATTGTTCCATAGGGATTTGGAAGCAATAATCATCGAATCGGTAGTTGATTTGTGGGGCCGTTGGGTGTGGGTTAAGTTTGAAGTGGGCACGAAGGATTGTATAGTGATGTCGATCTACGTACGAACAGACTACAATGAGAGAATAAAATTTATATCTGAGTTACCCGGAATTATTTCTGATTATGACAATTTAATTATCGTAGCAGACTGAAACACTATTCTCAACCCAGGATTGGATAGTCTGAAAGTGGGTCCCACTAGAACGGATAGTAGGTTATTACATAGTTTCATGATTGTCAATGAGTTAGTGGATGCTTATAGAGTTATGAATCCGAATACTCAGAAATATATGTGGTTTGGATCTCAGATCCCGCCAGGCGGCGCCAGCCTGAAGAAGGTTGGACTTTATTGCAATGAAAGGTCACCCTTGGCAAGAATGTACTTTTGTTGAAATTATGTGGATAGATATGTCGGATCACATACCTGTAGTAGTTGAATTCTAGTTGAGGGAGGCCCCCCAAAGAGGTCCTTCATATTACAAGTTAAATGTTTCCTTATTAAAGGACCTGGGAGTAATCCTTTGGGCGCAACGTCAGTTGACCTTACGGTTAGAGGCCAGAGATCTGTTCAATACAGAACAAGACTAGGTGAAGGCTGATATTCATATTCTGAAACAGACTTTTAACGTATTCTCACAAATAAAGACACAATTAAGGAGAAAAGAAGAAAACGGTATTATAAGAAGAATTAAATTGGCCGAGGATAGTCCAAGGCAGAACGAGGTATCAAATGTTTACTGGACAATTGTGAGAAAAAGAGTCTTGGCAAAGCTCAAAAAAATGCCTATCCTGGATCAAATGCAGAGGAAGGAATGGTTGGATCAGAGAGATATTATCGTCGGGGATAGATTCACGAAGGAAACCTTCAGACGTCTGATTCTATAAAAACCCACCCCCCAATGAAGGAACTTGCACACCCTTTCTCAACTCAAATTCTGATTTCCAATAATTTACAGCAAATGTGTGAGTATGCAAGACTATACTTTGAGCATATTCTCACTACCCGTCGCCCATATGATGATATGGACTCAGATATGAAAGCTACAAGTTCCTTTCGGAACCGTTCGCAAAAAATGTTGTCCCACAATGCTCGATTAGATCTAGACATGTCATTAAATTTGGATGAATTGTTGGTAGCAGCTAAAAGAATGGCAAAAGGAAAATGTCCCAAAGAGGATGGTCTCCCAATCGAAGCCTATTTATCGTTATGGCCCCAATTGGGTCCCATGTTGCTTAGTATTTTCAACAACGTTCTAACCGGGGGTAATCTCACAAAGAGTATGTCAAAGGGGGTTATATCG
Organism: Chara braunii; assembly: GCA_003427395.1. Taxonomy (NCBI): domain Eukaryota; kingdom Viridiplantae; phylum Streptophyta; class Charophyceae; order Charales; family Characeae; genus Chara; species Chara braunii. Next base: position 388,597 of record BFEA01000318.1, on the reverse strand, counting down.
CTGCTATACAAGAAAGGTGATAAGAAAGAGATCCATAATTGGAGACAAATTTCCTTGTTAAATGCATCCGATAAACTGTTAGCTAAGACTCTATCAATACGACTAGCAAAGTATGTGCCAGACCTTATTGGCAAGGAGCAAGGAGCCTCGGGAGCGATTGTCAAACACCGAAGTATCATGGATAACATTGCATTAACCATTCAAGCACTGGAAATCATCACAAAAGACAACCTGGACGTGGCCGTCTTTCTACTTGATATGGAAAAAACTTATGATCGTGTGGGTTGGGCCTTCGTGATGACTACATTGAAACACATGGGCTTCAATGGTCCCTTTTGCCAATGGGTCAAAACTACATATTCAGGGTTCATTGCAAAAGTTTTAGTGAATGACAAACAGTCAAATGAATTCACGCTTACCCGTTCCATAAGACAGGGTTGTCCTCTAGCTCCGCTTCTCTTTGTACTCCACTTGGAAATTTTACTGGATAACATCCGCTTCAACTCATAAATTCAGGGGTTAAAACTCAACTCGGGGCTTCAATGGAAAGGTGTGGCCCTCACAGATGATTTAGCTATTGCCTATCAAAATAAGAAGGATCAATTAAGAGCCCTGAGAAGAGTATTGAATAATTACTATGAACTATCTAAGGCCTCTATTAATTGGAACAAGTCAACCTATTTTTTACCACCCTCTCACAACGTGGGAGTGAATTGGGGTTTGAAAGCGGTTCCTGCAGATGCTTCAGAGCGTTTTCTGGGAGTGCAAGTCTCACAATCAGATAATTCTGATTATCAAGATGCTATCTTGGTAGAAAAATACTACAATAGAATTTAGAGCTGGAAGCAAACAAGACACCTTTCTCTGTTGGGGAGAGCTCTAGTCTTAACTTCACCAGCAGGTTCAATCTTATGGTTCACACTGGCGGTGCATTATCTAGGCAACCAAGTATACCAAAAGATAAAGCAAGCTCTGGGGCGGTTTCTATGGAAACCAAAAGCACAGGAGCACAAAGGACATATGTCGAAGGTGGTTTGGGAGACTATAACGTTTTTCAGACACCAGGGTGGGTTTGGGATCTTGGATCCTAGACAGCAGAACCAAGCCTTGTTGGCGAAATGGCCAATCAAGGCTTTAACCTCTGCTACAGACGAACCGTAGATAACCTTGGGTCTGCAAATCTTATGTGAAGAATGGTCTTTGAGTAGGCAAGAGGATGTTATGGTCTGTTTGCTGCTGCCGTCATATGTCAATAAACAACCGAAGTCAAAGTTCTGGCGTGACATTCTGAAGGCATGGAAGAAGCTCATCCCGACGGAGAAAGAACACCCGACTTCAAGGGACTCTGTCTTATTGGAAATTCTGTTTGAAAACCCCCACATAAAAGATGCGAAAAACAACATCTTTCTAGCTAATGGAGCCGGAGGTCACTTCGGCAAAAGTTGGATAGAGAGAGGAGTGGTTAGGGTGAGGGATATTTGGGACGAGAACAGGCAAGACTGGATAGAGGCTGTTGCACTGAAGTTACCTAGAATGAGGGGTATCCAACAGAAATTGTTGCGTCTAACAAAAACTATTCCTGATAGTTGGAAGAGAATACTACGGACGAATGCCATACCTGATGAGGGGTTATGAGACAAAAAGATAAATGAGGACGGATCCTATGATTTTTGGCATATTAGTGGCCCTGCACTAGAAGGTGGTTTCGAAGCATGCAGGTGGCACAGGTCTGCAGATTCTTCGTTTACAAACGAAATCTATCAAGGCGACAAGGAAAACTTGGAGCGAATAACAGACATACAAGAAGTACTGGTTACGCCGCGTTTAGTCCGTAGGAACGCCCCTCTGATCCCTAAAAGGAGAAAACTGATAGCACATGGTAGGACCCTTGCCTCGCTTGGTATAAACCCAATGTCAGTTGATTGGTTTAGTACTAAGAAGCGAAAGGTTGTAACTTTGGAAGAATACAAGCTGAAAGTGGGAATGAAAATTCTCAGACAGAAGGTCAAGAAACACCCGTTTGCTACAGTAGTCAACGACGCTCAGAACAGGGCCTTCTGGGTACAACTCAAGATATAATGCAGGATCTGTAGGTGGAACTTAAAGGCCTCTCATCCTAGAAGCTAGCCAGTATGTTGTGGCTTCAAACAATTTTAGTCACTGCATCAGCAGTCTGGCTAGCCGCGAAGGGAATGAAGATATTCATTACTTGCTCAAGGTGGGGATGGGATACCACAAGACACCTATGGTTAACCTGTCCTGCTTCGAGGCGTGTGTGGGACTTGTGGATACAACATTGGACAATCTTTACGAAAAACAACTTTGACTGGTCAGATGAATGGATTCTGACAGGATGCAGAAAAGGTAAAACCGAATGGAAATATGTGGCCCAGGTGGTGAGAGCAGTCGTTATGAAGGTAATCTGGGACGATAGAAACAAGCAGTCGTTTCGCCATCAGTGTATGTCGGATATCCATATCAAGAAACGAATCACGGCAGACCTACGAAAGCCTATGATTGGAATCGACGAACAACTCGAGGCGCCAATCAAAATCAAAAGAAATGGTCCAAGGAGACTTGGGGGAGAAATTTCAGTTTGGCAATGGTGGATGACAGGGGGAAGCTTTCCTTTTGGTCTTGGTTATTGACCACGATAGATCATGGGGAACATTTTAGTTCCCCACCCTGAGTAGGAAGTTTTTCTTTAGTCATATTGAGGACGTTACTCTCTCAGGTTTTTTCGTTGTTCACGTCTACCTTCAGGAGATAAGAGGGTTTGGTGCTGGGGAGACAAGATATATATTGGCTAGATTGGCAAGGATGGGAAGCGAGGGAAGTTGACAGGTGGACGTGACAGGGAGCTTAGGGGCAAACTGGGTGCTTCAAAGCTCCCATCTTGTTTTGTGAGCTTAAGGGTTGCATTTTTTGGAGAATACTAAGTTGCAGGACAAGTGTGGGGACGCTGGACCCAGTTTCTAGTACTGAGCCAACCCTGGGTAAAGGCCCCAGCTTCCGGGTAGAATTGTGAGGTCCCCGACCTCAACTTGTTCATTGGTAATAAAGTATTCATTTTCTCAAAAAAAAAAAAAAAAAAAAAGTTTGTAGTTCTTATTTATTTCTTGGCCCCCATCTCCTTTCGCACCTTTTCATTTTATCCTTCCAATTTCCCCCCCTTTGTCCCCCCCTAGCTAATCACTGCTGAGAGATTTGATGGCTTTGAGGATATCTACTTTTGAGGAGTTATGTTGTAGCTTATCTGTTAACTTTTCTCATTGCACCAAAATATTGTTTTACACTTGCTGTTTGATGTTGTGAGTAAATTATGGGTCATCAAGTCTAACTCCTTCCCATTCATTGGTGCATCTATGTTTCCAGATGGCCCAAAGGATTGCTCTCCTACCCAGGGTGAACATGTTCTGAGTGAAATTGTCTATTTGGTCTGGGGTCCAAACTTATAGCAGAATTACTTTTCAAGTTTTCATCCCCAGGGTCATAGTTATGTTGTTTCCAGTTGACCCCAGATGCGGTCCCACCATCTCCAAAACCAAATGAAACATGGACATACCAGAAAAAATATGTTATATAGTCTCCGGGATTTTCCTGCTGGGGAAAGCTGATTTACAGAGTTTACACAAAAATTCTGCCAACCTTTTTTTTTCCAGAGAGGATCTGTTTATCAAACAATCGTTCGTGGGAAAACATCGATGTTCTCTTTTCCATTGCAGCAAGGCAATCTTGGATGGTTTTGATCTTACCGCTTTGAACCAGCGAACTTGTCTCTGGTCTTGCTTACTTATATTCAACTGTTGCATCCATCTCGTTGAAACTTTGTCCTTTAGATTGATTGTAGGTTTGATCATCCGATAGGTTGATTTGACTGATAGGAAGTGCATAGACCAAGTGAAGTCTCTTCCTTTCTTGTTCTGTGCACCCCATGTCAAGCCTGCTGGATCTAATGGAAGATGCGAGATCTCAGATGTTGGTCTAAAGGCCAACCATGATGAGAAATATTTCTGAAGTACCCTGATCCTGAAAATTTGGTCTTTTGGAATCCATTCTGTCTTGTTTTCAAGGTGGTGGGTCACTGTATTGTCTTCTTTTAAGAGGGGAAAAAAAGATGAACACTAATGAATCCAGGGAGGGGGGATTAGGATGTTTCCAACTACTTGGGTCTCATTATTTATACCCACCTAGTCCTTTTTTTTTTTTTTTTTTTTTTTTTTTTTGAGGATCTGTATCCAATCTACAGGGATTAAGTCCACAATCCTCTCTAGGCTTTCGTTCACTTGATAACAATATTTACGCCTAGTGTGCAAAACATCTGGGAGAATCCAATCTCTAGTTTCTTCGTCCCAAATATCTTTGATTCTTATGATACTTGTTTTAGTCCATCCTTTCCAAGGGTTCTCCATATAATGTAGAGTATAGCCTCGGAAGTCCCTTATCCATTAATTATTGAAAATTGGTTGACGGATAATCTTTTCACACCTTTTGAGAGGGTGTTGATTATGCAGGGAATGTTTCTCCAGGTCTTCAAGTTTTTTATCCAAAATGAGTCTTTGCTAATGTTTTGTCTTGTCGCTTCCTTATCTGTGAGTTATTGGGCATTGTGGTTTCTTCGTATGCTTCTTGGGATTGACCATACCTGGTTTTCTAACCACGTTGTTGAATGTACTGCACTACCGGTGGGGGGAGCTAGTCTCCTCAATTGCTCCAATGCCCTGACACTCCAACGTGTTTGTGGGTTGAATAAAAGTCTCTTGATGCATTGCATAGATAGGGTCATAGTTTGAGTGGATGGATCAATAATTCTCAACCCACCTTTAGATTTGGGTTGTATGATGAATGTTCAAGCTACTCCATTGATGACATTTTTACAGTCGTGGTTGCCTCTTCATAAAAAGGTCGTGAGCTGTTGTTGGAGCAATTTGATCGATGATTCGTCTAGTGCCCATATAGCCGATTTGTACCAGGTTGAGGCTAGGGTTACATTGTTGATTACCAGAGAACGACCAAAAATTGAAGTGTATTTGTTTTTGCACAGATCCAATTTGGATTGGACGCAACGGGCAACAAATGGAATTAGACGCTGTTGTACACGTTGAATAGCCCCCGGAGCCCCCATAGCCCCCTTTGAATCCTGTTGAATGGGAAAACGGAGGTCTCCCTTTGAATATGGAAAAATAGATTGGGGGCGTTGGGCCTCAGACACATGGTCCTACGCGCCCAAACACTAAAACCAGAAAAAAAATAAAAAAAATTGACCCCCCCTACGAGTCCCCAAACCAACCCGGAAGCCCTTTAAACCACCTCTAGCCCCAAATCCTTTTTCCCCTGCCCGCCCCATCCTGCAGCCCGGCCCATCCGGCCGCCCGCCCCATCCTGTCGTCCCCAGACCTACCCGGAAGTATGTATGGGGGTTTGTAAGTGTGTGTGTGTGTGCTTGCGTGATTGTTGGTGTGCGTGTGTGTGTGCGTGTGTGTGTTTATGTGTTGTGTGTCTGTGTGTGTTTGTGTGTGTCTGTGTGTGTATGCGTGTGTTCTTTTTTTCTTTCTTTTAATTGTTTTTATGTTTTTTATTTTTTTTGAAATACATGAAAGTTTTAAAAAATATATATATATATATATTTTTAGTACATCTTTGAAAAATTTACAACCTATATATTTTATTTGTTTTTCTGCTTTTTTTTTTTTATCCCAAAAGAAATCTCTGCGAAAAAAAAAAAAACACCCATTTCATCTTTTGTTGTTGTTTTGTTTTTCCATTGTGTTTATGTTTTTGATTTTTTAAAAATATAGTCAGAGCTCCAAAAATCCAAAAAACAAATGGAGTTGTAGAACTCAAAAATATCTAGAACCTTTTTTTTTTTCCTTCCCCTTTTTATTACTTTTTTAGTCCACGAAAAAAATGTTCGCAGACCCCTATGTAACCCGTCTAACAACTAACGACGTTGAATTTTTCAACGCGGAACCCGCGTTGAATCAATTTTCGGACACACAGATGATGACTGCACTACCAAATTGGGATACCAGATAGCGAGGCCACAGGTTGATGTAAACTGGGTGGTGGCTTGGAGGTGGATGGCCACAGGATGCATCGCAGATTCCTTGCCAAGGCTTTCTCAAGCGCTTCAGTTTTCTCGAAGCAGGCGGGGCGCTACCGGGAGCGTTCCGCCGCCCGGCGTTCGCGCACGACGACGGGTCTCGCGGCACAGCCAGGAACGACGTTCACACACGACGGAGGGTTTCGCGACAGCTGGGGCGCTATGGAGGCAAGGTAGACAGGGTGTTTGGACGTCGTGGATGATGACGGGTCTGGTTGTAAGGGTTTGGGGTATGGAGGAGTGAGTCTCGACATCGTGGTGGAATGTGTTGGGACGTCGGGGAGCTGTGTCTCTCATGTTGAGGTTGTGGTGGAGAGGAGGAATAGTGTGGGAGGGAGAAAGGGTGGAAGGTAAGGTTTCGTGGGTTGGAGGGAGAGGTTACAAGGAAGAAGGGGGTGGAGGAAGGTGGGAGAAGAGTCTCCCTTAGGTGGGCAACGTCTGCATCGTGGACATCCCCCCATTTCTTCGGGCTACCTACGAGGGGGCGGCTGGCGGGCTTAGCGGTTTATTCTCGCGAAGTGGTTTGGGATGCAGTGACAACAATCCTAGCTGCGGTCCTATTTAATTCATCGTTCGGTCCATTGCGTAGGTTGAATGAGTGTCAATCACAGGAGGCCGAGTTGCCTCAGAGCCGATGAAGTGAGGAGGTGAGGCTTGGAGAGAGGGGGGGTGCTTTTAGGATGTCAAAGGTAAGTGGTGTCTTTTTCTCCAGCATGACTTTGGTGAAATTCTTAATGATGGAATTCTTAAATAGTGGTATGATGACCTTGATTAGATCTTTAATGATGCGATTTTTTAGATGCCTTGGCTGATTCATACTTTTTAGTTTTTCTATTTTTTTGTTTATTCTGGCGCTATGATTTGGTAGTTGTATTATTTGTTCTTGATGTTTCGTTTGATTTTATATTTTGTTTGATCTTCCTATGTAGCCATCCTTGATGTTCATCCAAGAGGACGATCTAATACTAGTGTTACCTCCTTCTCTTTCCTATTGAGATCATACGGAATTTCTTGTTTAAAATACTTCTAGATTTGCAGTCTGGACGATTCCCTGAACCTTGTGTTCTGGGAATCAGTGTCGAAAGTCTGATCGGACATTAGAACTGTTTTTTCTACTGTGATTCCCTATTTGGATCTTCGAAGCTTTTTCTCATAATTTGGTTCAATTTTCTGTCACTCATCATTTGAAATAGTAAGTTTGTCTGTCTTGATTTTTATTGCCACAATAGCCTGATTACGAAGTTTGGTCTTGGCGCCATAATAGTCTGATTCTGAAGATTGACCTTGACCTCTATACGTCTTGTTTTGTGATTGGTGGGGTTTGCCTCTAGGGTTGGAGTCTTTCCCGGTGAGGGATTCACAAGGTGGGAGGTGTTACTCTTGGAAGGGGGAGGCGGTATTGAGGGTTTGTCTTTCTCCGGGCCAGACTGATTTAGGGCGAGATCAGTTCTGGCGGTTGGGGAGAGAAGGCAAGAGGTTGGCCCGTGAGGCATGCTCTAGGGGGTTGTTTTTTTTAAGGCGAAGGCGGAACCTCGACGGTCACAAGGTAAGAGTGTGGTGGAGTCCTGGGCGTTCTTCAGAACCTGTATCAGAAGAGAGAATTTTTTTCCTGTCTAATTTCCCATTAACTGACATTTCGTTAAAACTGACATGTTTTTCTAAATTCACGAAATTGAGCGTACAAAAAAACAACATTTTTAGTGTTTTTTTGTCCCCATGAAGTCGGATGATCAGATCATCGGGTGTCGTGACGACTCCCGATGATTTGACCATCGGATGTATGTTAATGGTACTTCACGTTGAGGTACATCAGATGGACAAAGTGAGATAACCACTTTCTCACCCGATTAGTAATGACATTTTGACTAAGTCCACTTTCGTGAATTTATAAAAAAATGTCAGTTTTAACGAAATGTCAGTTTATTTGGAGTTGACGATTGCCTTGGATTTGATGATTGTCTAAGGGGAAACTAGAATGGGTGGATGGAAAGAAGAAAGGGGACCTTCAACAAGACGGAGAATGTCGGCTAAAGTAAGTAGGTCAGGAGGACGATGCTGGGACGACATAGACCGGTGCTGGAGCTTTGCTCTGTGACCCAGGGGGGAGCTTGAGGTCCATGGAGTTATGCCGACGGTGGAAGGCATAACCAGATCGTCCAACGTAGTCGGCGCCGGGGTTTGGACCCTGTAACCTTTTCAGGGGTTTGCAGCTAAAGGAATTGTCGAGGGAGGAAGGCACTACCTGTCCGTTAGAACTAGGCTGGTCGGTACTGGGGAGGGTTGTGGTGCCCTGTTACCCTAGCAGAGGGGGGTATGAGACCAGGTGAGTTCTGGTACGAGGACTGAAGGCCGGGACCGACGGCCCGCTTGTTGAGAGGGGGATCTTAGGATAGTTGGTATTAATGTCTAGTTTTGACCCCCCTTTTTTTTTTCTGAATTTTATCCTGTTTGGCCATTAAGGGGGACTAGAGAATGTTTCGGATTCTGGGGCTTCTATCAACCTTTCCTAGGCTGCGTTGAAGTTGTTATACTCAGCGATCTGCGGCTGTTCGATGCCAGAATGACGCTGGCCGGTGCTGGGGTGTTGCCCTGTAACCTGTTGACGCAGGAGCGTGAGGCCTGGTAGAGAGATCTGGGGATGCTTTGGGGTGGGCATCTCACGGGACAACCAAGGTTTGCTGCTGGGATGACGCTGGCCGGAGCTGGGGCGAGCTGTGTTGCCCTGTAACCCAGCAGAAAGTGGGGGCGTGAGGCCTGGAAGAGCTCGGCAGGGAGTAAGACAACTTTGAGGAACTCTGGAAAGGATTGTTAGGGAGGTCGAGATTTTTGGAGATTCTTTTAGGACCCCGGTTCTAAAAGAAACAAGGTGAGTGGGTGAAGGAGACGGTGGGATATCATGCGTCCTACTAGTGAGGGGGCTAGCTGGTAGGATTGGAATAGGGTATAGCAGCAGTAGAGATRGTGRYTCTGCTGCAGTAAGTYTTGCCGGAGTGAGGTACAGAGGATTGATGGGGGGGTTTCTTCTGAGTCGGATTTTGAATCCTGCTTATTCTTGAAAAGAAGGGCTAATTGGACTTTTCTAGTAGATTCCTAGTCTCATTTTCATAAATTTTTCTGACGACTTTTCTGAACGTACTCGTTATGGGATGCTGGGCCCGGTTCCCAGTTTGTGCCAAGATTGTGAGGATATGGTTGTATCTATGGGACGCTGGACCTGGTTTCCAGCAGGTGTTGCTCCCCACCAATAGATGGAGCTTTTGGTTAAAAAAAAAAAAAAGATCTTACCAACAGTAAACACGCCAGTCTTCTGTGGTTGTTGATGCATTTGGCCCTGCCAGTGGCCACCAGGTGCTCACGTAGGACTGTGAAAGCCGGCCCGCTGTGTACCATATGCCCGGGGACGCGCATGGAAGATATTCAGCACTTTCTACTGCAGTGTGACCTTGCCCATCCCTTCTGGAACTGGTGGGGGCACTCCAATATCCTGGTTCCGAACGTGCATGCTCGATGGGACGACCAGTTTGTGCTTTTGGGGATAGCTTCTAGAGGACAGCACACTTTCGCCCTGCCGTACTCATGCTGAAGAAACGCTCCGTGGTGCTATTCTTGCGACTCTTTGTAATTCTCAAAATTCGGCAGTTCGCAGGGGGGAACAGCTCACCCCCCCCATGATCAGGGCAGAGGTTAAATACAATATCAAGGTGGCAATATCGGCTGATTGGGAACTCCACGTTAGAAGAAAGGCTGCTCCGCTAAGGCGGTGATTAGGGATTATTACGGTAATTGTATCAGGGAATAGGTTAGAAATTTGTGTGATTGTTTTTGATAATATAGAATTAATCTATACATTGGAATAGTATTAAATTCTAAGTATTAACATCGATGACGCTTTGCAACTAGAGTTCTGCACGGGATGGGCTGAAGACAGGCGTCTGCACTATGGGAGGTCCGTGGTTGGGGATGGGACTGGCCGGAAGTGCCTCTCCCAGCCTGGATTGGCTACGGAATTCATGTGAGGGACGCCGGGCCCGTTTCCCGGTTTTATAATAAATGATTAAAAAAAAAAAAAAAATGGTTTCGTAGCAGATGAGGAGCTTTTCTGATGGACTTTGTACGGTTGCTTTGCCGGCAGGAGCATTTCCTACTTTTCAGACTTTTTCTGATTTCTTTTTGTGAACTTGCAAAATTGCGAGATTGTGTACTTGTAAATGTGTGAATTTGCGCTGTTCTGTGACCCTTTGTACACATGTACCAGTAGATGGGGTGAGGTGGACTGCATAATGCCGTATAAGGGTAATTGTCAAATTGACCGTTGTAGACAAGTGTCTGGGGATCTTTTGACACTTAGATAGGATAATCAGATAGGTATGGTTACCTTTTATAGGATTGTGGCCATATGGTTACCTTTTCTTTTTTTTTTTATTTTTTTTTTTATTGTGGCCGGATGGACCACGGATCAGATATTAAACTGGTCAGAACAGATACTACACTTGATCTTAGCCAAAAGGCCGAGAAAGGTATATGGTTACCTTTTATAGGATTAAGTCCTTTTTCCATGGAGTATGAGTCGTGACATATGTGACTGGCTGCGTTGCTGACTGTGTGGAAACCCAGATAGGATATGGTTAGCCTTTACAGGATGGTAGTTTTCCTTTGTGCCTTGGGCATGCTGTTTTTTGGAGCGTTTTCCTCCTTTCTTTCCTTTTTGCAACTTGAGCCTTACAGTACTGGGGGGGCTGGGTCTCGGCAACTGGACGGCTGTGGTCGGGGATGGGATTGGCTGGAAGTGCCTTTCTCAGCCTTGTATGGCTGCAGCATTCATGTGAGGGACGCTGGGCCCATTTCCCGGCTTTAATTGAAAGTTGTTTTCGTTTAAAAAAGAAGAAGGAGAAAAAAGAAGCCTGCCTCTCTCAGCCTCGCATGGCTGCAGCATTCATGTGAGGGGACACTGGGCCCGCTTCCCGGCTTAAGGGGGGGGGGGGGGAGGAAGAGGGAGGAAAAAAAAACAAAACTTTGAAAAAGTTTTGAAATCTCTCAATGCAGATCTTTTACTGTGGTAATGATTGCACACTTGTATGTTCTGAATGTGTTCTCCTGGACAAGCTTTAATGAGCTATTGATGAGTGTAGAGGTGGTGAGGTGTTATCTGTTTATGTTTCATGCTTATTTATGGCCACAGAGAGAAAGGAGAGCATCCAGAGGTTTCACTCCTCCTGACAGTGTTTGGTCTCAGACTTCGGGCCTTGTTCAATGCACCTATACAATCTATTTATATATATATATATGTATGTATATACTATATATACAATTGTTTGTATGGTGTTGTTCCACTGCACCTCTATCTCATTTTTCTGACCACGAAAGTGGAGATATCTGTACAACTAAAAAAAAAAAAAAAAAAAAAAAAAAAACCCAGAGATATCTGTACAGCTACCGTGTTCCCCCCAACATAACGCACCCTGAAAATGAAAGTATGTGACGCCCAACCTCATGCCGAGCGCGACTTCCTGACTGGAGTGGGTGTAGGGCCCTGTAGGCCCGGAAGTGCGACAAAAGGGGGTGTGCCAAGGATTTTAGGAAAAAGGAGATGGAGTCCCCGGTCGGAACTGGGCAGGTTGGTCTTTTCTTCTTTCTGATTGAACTTAGGTTTCTTTCTGTAACTGTGCTGCTTGCTGGTAATAAGCAACCCGACTGATGCCCCCAATAATATAAGGGGCGAGTGTGTGTGTGTGTGTGAAAAAAAAAAAGAAGTGAAAAATGCCAACTTTTGTCTTGGTCTGCTCATCTGCTGCCACTCGAGCGTTACCGCCTACCTACTACGTGAGTGTTTTTCTGCTTCTCTAAGTGTCGCGGGCCTGTTTTGCCCGCTGTAGCTCTCAGAGTCACGGTGACAGGTAAGTACCGCCCCTGATACTTACCTGTGGCGCCTCCACACAAACAAGTGCACTTGCGGGTCACACACACACTCAGGCCGACACGCACTCAGACAGGCAAGCAGACCAGCAAGCACGCACACACACAGACTTGGAAAACTCGGCAGGACGCGGGAATCTTAGCAAGGCATTCATTCTAGCGGCAAAACAAAAAAATCAGCAGCGTTCTCAGTCTGTGTTTTGGGCTGTCATTAAACTACCCCCCGCCTCAAGACCAAGGTCCCTTTGAGCGAGTAATTCACTCAGAGTCCCTGCAAAATGCATCATAGGTGAATATTGCAAAGATGGATCTGGAATACGCTGTGGCGTGAGAGCAGCAATGCTTTTCGTCTATGCATCAGAAATAATATGTAGCTCCTATGCTTTGGCGACTTGGGTGCACTTTGGACCAATTCCTTCTTTGAAATCTTGTACAAAAAAAATAAAAAAAATAAAAAAAATAAAAATAAAAAAAATTGTACAATCATTTAGTGGGTGGTACAAGAAGTGAACTTGGAACTCTGTTGCGTCCCCTACCAGTATGACTCACAATCCTATCGATCACGTGACCACCATCTATAGCACGAGCGATCATACTAAGCTCGCTGTAAGGAAAGGAACGAGGAGCACGATACGGAAACAGTTTGGATGCGTGAAAGACCGGATACATGCGGAGATGAGGAGGCACGTCAATCACATACGAAGGACCAATACCTTCAACACCTTCCAAGGGCCATCATAGAGAGATAGGAGTTTAAGAGACACTCCTTCTTCGGAGAACTCAAACATCTCGACCCAGAATAACTTCCCACTTCCAAGTGTGCACGCTCACATTTTGTATTAGCGCATTTGATCATGGCCTCAGCCTCTTGTTCATCGCTGCAACAAAAGTTTTGAGTAAGTGGTCGTAACTGACACCTACCTATCTGTTCCCTATTTGCAGATGACCTTACCATTATGTTAGAGGCGACAGCGGCCAATATGGAGGAAATCCATCACCTTATGAATAAATTTTGCCTTATCTCGGATATGACCGTTAATTGGGGACAGAAGACTACCGGGTGGTGGTTGCATCACCAGGGGGGAAGACCTCCAAAATACCCTCAAGTCACATGGCTACCTCCTGAGGACCCCCTTAGAATCCTAGGGGCGCTCATCACTGCTAAAGGCAGGCCAGCGTCTAACGACGAGTGGCTGACTGGACCAGCACAAGTTAAACTAGAAAAATGGAACAATAAGCACACGTCTATCTTTGGCCGAGCTCTCATTATCAATAATGTGGTCTTGGCCACACTCTGGTACAAGGCCATCTTATGGCCAATGAGTAACGGAGGGCTCAAAGTACTTAAACAACAGTTAGCGGCCTTCTTATGGAGGGGAGATAGCAGCAACACCCATGCGATTAGCCGCGTAGCATGGGACTCAGTGATCCAACCTAAGAACAGAGGCGGATTAGGAATTGTGGATCCGGCTACACAATTTCAAGCACTCTCCATCCGCTGGCTTCAGCACATCATTTTCTCACCAACCTCCCCATGGGTTCCCCTTGCCCTGACACAAATCGCCGACCTGGCCCCAGAATCCCCGCCCGAAATTGACCCCTACACATGGTTGGAGGATAAATACTGGAGGCTAACCAGGAAATACAGAAATGGGGACCCTACAGATAGATTCTGGATCCGTCTTATACGTACATGGAGGAAGCTCCCCCCTCCTGATAAGCCGCCACCAGAGCGATGGGAAGAAATATACYRGCAACCCCTTTTYGGGAATCGTTTAATAACAGACTCCGGGGGGAGGGTGYGKAATGCCTCRGACTCCCCRTGGAAGGGATGGGCGAAACACGGTATACGTAGGGTGGGGGAACTTTGGGGCGCAGAGGGAAGGGAATGGAAGAGCAGTGGAAGGATAAGAGCAACACTACGGTATTGCCACTTTACCGAGAGGGTATTGGAGGAGCTGATTGACAGTTTACCCCTTCATTGGTACACCACCCTTAGAAAAGGACCCTGCGTGAAGGAAGGTGACTGGGTGGGACTCCCCGACCGAGCACAAGAAGTAGGCTACATACACCTCGCTGACCACTCACGCGTACTTATAGAGGTTTTTTTCATTTTGAAGGGCGAGGAACTAGGAAGCAAACAACAACCCTTCATATGGAAGAATTAAAAAGAGGTGTATCGCATCAGGGTCACAGAGAACGGAGGGCACCAGAAGGCGTTTCGTCCACGAGTGCCAATTGAGGACCTCCCCCTGGACCCTGATGAATGGCTTTGGACCACGAACCCTCCATCGGGGATGAGAGAAGCAAAAGCAAGAACACTTTTTTTTTTTTTTTTTTTGGAAGAACACCCCCTATAGTGCTAGTGATGCTGACTTGAGATCAGACACCACTAGCACCCGGGGAGAGGCTCCATCTATTGGTGGGGAGCGTCACCTGCTGAAAACCGGGTCCAGCATCCCATATGAAGAGTACAGAATACAGAATGAAAGTAGATAAGTGACCTGAGAACCTGCCAGCATTGATGACTCTGGCGTCCAGAGGATTGACTGTACAGGTCTTTTTAAGGAGGGGAAGAACCTCTTCGCCCCATGTCCAGGCACCAGGTGTGTACTACTGAAGAACTAGTTTTCCTCCCTCTTGGCTAAGATTACTGAGAAAGCTTAGACAAGTTATTTTCTGGGGACTGGGTTCTACGTCCTATACCATTGCTTTACAAAAAGACCCAATAGTCCCCAAGATTGTGAGGAACCACATCACCCTAAAATCAGGGCCGAACCCTCCCCCAAAGTATTGCCTGGGGTTTAAAGCCCTCCTCCTCCTGCTTGGACAGTCTATATAACCTGTCTCTTATACACATCTAGATGTGTATAAGAGACAGGTCCTATACCATTGCTTTACAAAAAGACCCAATAGTCCCCAAGATTGTGAGGAACCACATCACCCTAAAATCAGGGCCGAACCCTCCCCCAAAGTATTGCCTGGGGTTTAAAGCCCTCCTCCTCCTGCTTGGACAGTCTATATAACAACAGTGACAGCGCCCTTGCTGGAAAGCGGGTCCAGCGTCCCTTTGCGGACACAGGCCGGGAAGGAGTTGAAGAAGGGTGAGCAAGGTTAGGGAAAGAGCGCCTCATCCTCGGGCGTCAGGGGGGGAGGGTCACTGAGGGGCATCAGTGATGCCGTCTCCCCCTTCCTTTATCTATCCGTTTAAACAAGCACTTTTGCCAAGGAGAGAGCGTGGGGGGGGAAAGGGTCTGGAAAGTCTGATGGGGGACGAGAGGGGAAGGAGGGCTCAACGTGGGTCCAGTCCTTAAAAATCAGTCTGTAGTCCCTTGCTCCCTCCACCACTTCTTTGTTGCTGTTTGGGTCATCTTTGGACCACTCTACTTTCGCGATTCATCCCTCCCTCTCCCCCCCAAGCCATTCTTTACAAAATTTAGTAATTGCCCGCTCCATGTCCCCAATTTGTTGGAAGATGTCGAGTTGGGTTTTTGGGGCAAGCCATCTGCGCATCAGTTCTAGCTGAACTTGCTGTCGGATCTGTTCCTCGACTTCTGCTCCGTCCACGCATACCTTCTCCATGGCCAAAAGGCACCGCTGCCACCATAATGCCCATAGTACCGCACGCCTTCCCAACCTGTACATGTTCTCAGCGAAGTCTGAGACCCCTTGGTCTGTCCAGTGACCTACCAAAATCGCCTGCCAGGACCATGGTCAGGGAATCGACATTTCCATTTTTCTCCACACCCTGTCCCACCATCTCCATGTGAATTGTGCAAGCGGGCATTGCATAAAAATATGCTCTATTGTCTCCGCCTTCTCGTGGTGTGGGAAGTGTTTAAGGCATCGCAAGCACCAGGGGGTTGCCAATCCTTTTTGTTCCAGATTGATATGGTCGATCAGCCAGTCGTTGGTTGGCAGGCAGCGGTGGGCTATCTGCCATTGCAGCGATGTAACTTTCGCTGGTTTGTACTTCCGGTCCTGAAACCATTTTATTGGCGCAAGCTGGCTGCGATCCATGTTCAAGTGTTTGGCCCATCGGTTAATGATTACGTCCCTCAGATTACGCTTTGGTCTCATTAACCTATACGTGGATTTGAGTGTTAATTTGTGAAGTGTAATGTAGTTGGAGAAATGGGGGCTTGCGGGCTTTTGGGAAGTTTCCCATTGCCATTCCAGTGGGTCAAAAGCCAGCTCATGAATACTCTGCTGCGGCTGGAAAGCCGTGTAGTCTTCCCCTTCCTCCAGAACTCTGATTCGGAATAGAGATTCCTGGTCCTTCCATATGAAGGGAGCTCTACTGCCTTGTAGTCTACCAGCTCTCTTAATGTCATGGAATTCCACCAGAGCTTTTTGTGAGTCTGAGCTGTGGACACGACCCACCCGGTTTAGGTCCTCTTTTTCTACAACCCAGTCTCCTTCTTGAATGGTAGGCCCCTTCCTCAGGATTTTGTACCAGGCGAGGGGGATTGTTTCGATCAAAGCATCTGCGTGTTGCTCGATATGATGGCAGTATCGAAAGAATTCTCTCAATTGTTCCACAGTTTTCCAGCTTCTTCTGTCATTGTCCCACAAGTCCTTGACCCTCATTATTCCTCTCCTGACCCAAGTTTTCCATGGTGTTGAGGAGCTGTTCCTGATCCGGCCTTGGGAATCTGTGAGCCATCGGTTTCCAAAAAGTGGTTGCCTGCTAACCTCTTCCCATCGGTCGGGGGGGGGGTTGTTTGGAAGAGGTAACTTACGCCAGGTTTTCAGAAGGCTCGGCCAAAAGTAATCCAACTGCAGCCCTCGACCCTCCTCTCCCTGCCTGCGGCAAAGCTGCCGTGGTAGGATCCAGAATCGGTCTTCTAACCATGTCGTGGGGTGTATGTCTGAGGTGGTGGGAGTGGCCAGGTCGGCCAGATGCTCCAAAGCCAGGGGTACCCAGGGGCACTCTAGACAGAACAAAATCCGTTTAATCCATTGTACCTGTAGTGCTTGTGTTTGGATTGTTGGGTCAATTAACCCCAGCCCCCCCTGACTTTTTGGCTGAATCACAGAATCCCAAGCCACACAACTAATGACATTGGTTCTATCACAGTCTCCTCGCCACAGGAAGCCTGCGACTTTCCTTTTTAGGTTGGCCGTAGCTGTTTTACTTAAGGGCCACAACAGGGATTTGTACCATATGGATGCGAAGGCAACATTGTTGATGATTAATGACCTGCCGAAGAGGAAGGTGGGTTTTTCCTTCCGTGCCTTCATTTTGTTTAAGGCTGGTGTGCCGACCCATTCGTCGTTGGTGGCCGGGCAGCCCCCGACTGTCATCAACACCCCCAGAATCCTCAGGGGAGCTTCCAAAGGTAACCATTTCACAGGCGGGTGTTCTGGCGGACGGCCCCCTTGATAGTGAATCCACCATCCCTGTGTTTTGCTGCCCCAATTAAGTGTCATGTCTGAGACCCTCGCAAACCTATGCATCATCTGATGGATTTCCTCCATGTTTTGTTGGGTTGCCTTCATCAGAACTGTAAGGTCATCGACGAACAGCGAGCATACAGGGACCGCCTCCTAGGGGATATTGGCAATTTTAATCCTAGATATGTCCTTATTAGCTCGTAGGTTAGCGGCCAGGGCCTTCATGATGACCAGAAATAAAAGCGGGGCGATGGGGTCACCCTGACGGACCGACCGCTCTAACCTGATGGCGGGTGCCAGGGAGCCGTTTACCTGTACTTTGGTTGTTGCGTTCCGGTGAGGTATTTGCACTAATCTTATGAAGTTCGGGCCAAAATTCATTCTTTCTAAGCATTTGTCTAGGAACAACCAATCCACGTGATTATAGGTTTTTTCAAAGTCTATAAACACTAAGGCGACGTTCCGTCCCTGGCGTTGGGATAGTTGCATAACTTCATGCACCAGCAAGATGTTTTCCTGTATGTTCGGTTCTGCATGAAGGCAATCTGGTCCGGGTGGATTATATTCTCCATCGTTGGGATCATCCTATTGGCCAGAGCTTTGACCAACATTTTGTATACCACTGTCAGTAGTGTAATTGGGCGGTAATTTCGGATGTCCATTTTGTCCCCTTTTTTGTATAACAACGAGAGCACTCCCTGGCCTACGATTTCACCCATATCGCCAGTGCTCCACACTTCTTCGTAAAATTTCATGATATCATTGTCCAAGAAATCCCAGGTGGTTTCCCAAAACTCTTTGGGAAAACTGTCAATACCGGGTCATTTGTCCTCGTCCATTTCCAGCAGGGCCGCCCAAACCTCTTGCTTGGAAAGGGGGGCCTCTAGGAGAGTGCGTTGTTCTTGAGTCAACTTCCTATTCAGTGGTTCTAAAAACTCATTTATCCTCTGAAGGTGGGTTGCGCTTCCAACATCCGGTATGTGGGACGCAAAAAGGTCCTTAAAAAAGTCTCGTCTGATTTTGGTAAATCTGGCAGTGGTTAGAGCTGGCGAGTCCTCTCCCGCTTCCGGGTCATGAAGAACATCTATAGTGGTGCGACGGATACGTGCTTTTGCAAGGTGGAAAAACCGAGCCTCCATTGATCCTTCCGTGGAGAAGTGCACGAGTTTCCCTCTGATTTTTGTACCTTGTCATCGGTACTGAGCATATTGTTGTAGTTGATGCTGAAGTTGCTTAATTTGCTCATGATTCTCTTGCACGTCATCTTGTTGCTCAAGATGGCACAACTGTTGCATAATGTTGACCTCATTCTGGTAGCGTTGGGCTGCCAGAAGTTTCGAAAATTCGCTGCATTTTTTAGTTAAGAAAAAGAGTCCATTGTTGAACCATTGAATATCTGAGTCGATTTGTGGTGCCTGCTCTCGCCAGTACTCCCATACTTGTCGTAGGTAAGTTTTAAAAGATTCCATACGTAGTAGTGAAGTGTTAAGTTTGTAGTAGTCCGGCCCCCAATCCGGCCGTTTGCGGAAAGTGAAGATTGCTATACACATTCTATGGTCCAGGCCCGCGTACGGGCTTGCAGGCAAAATGGCGGCTGCTGTGAGTCCGCCCGCCAATTCTTCTGCTGCAAGAATGAGGTCTATCCTTGATTTAGACAAGCCTGCCGGACTGTTCCTTTTGACGCATGTGTAAGCCTTTTCTGTGGGGTGCAGGCGTCTAAAAGTGTCAAATAAAGAGAAGGATGTGCACAGTTCTTGTACTAAAATTTTGTCCTCTTCGGCATTGCGAGCGCAGGAGGGGGGCACTTTCCACCTGTCCAGCTACCTGTCCCGTGCTGCGTTGAGATCTCCTGCTATGACCACCGGGATTCTTTGGGGAGGGACGGTTCTGAGGTCCTCGAACAGCCTTCTTCTTTCACTCACGGAGTTCGGAGCATATATTGCCAGAACGCAAATTAGCTCTAACTCAAGCATTCCTAATACACAGACCCACCGCCCTTCCGCCTCATCCTGCTGATGGTAGACAACTTCAAATCTGGACTGTGGAGGTACCCAGACTGCCACTCCTGCACTTCCGGGTGCCGGAGCATAGGCTGTATAGGCTTAGTGTGGCCAAACCTGCTTGTGCGATCTGTGGTGTTCTGGGTTGTTCAAGAGGTGGGTCTCTTGGACGCACACCAGGTCGGGCCAAGTCCTGCCTCCCACTCCTCTGAGGAGATCCCATAATGCCTGTTTTTTTTCTTGTTTATAGGTCGCGAGCCCATGTACGTTTATGGTTCTGAGGTCCAGGTCTGCAGCCTACAGGGTTTATTTCCAGGCCTTATTGCGTCCATACATAACTTTTACCCAGTCCATCAGTTTTGTTTGAAAGTGCGCTATGTACCTATGTACCTATTCCCTTTTCGTTATAGTCGCTGCCATTCCTGCGCCTCCCAGTCCACCCTGCCATTCAACGCATTCCTGCGCAGGAGCCCGCAGAAGATTGAGAGCAAGTCATCTGCTGACCAGATCCGACTCGGTTTGATTTTCAACTGCTGCATCTCCAGCAGCGCACTGTGTGACACCCATGACAGACCAGCCTCCTTCGTTTCCTCAAAACGAACGTAAATGTCTTTATATGTCATTTTTAGTTCCTTGGAGGAGACGCTGATGATGGTCGTTGCCCCGGGCTCATAGTAGTTTTGTAAGAAAACTTTAATATCATCCATGCGCAGTGCTCCTGTTTGGAGATGCCATCCTAGCAGCGACACGCTCCCATGCGAGGCTGCATACGGGTCGTCCGTCTCTGCCGGCGATAGGCCAAGCTCCCACCTTCCTGCCTTTTTCCGGACTGGGAACACAATAATTTTGTCAACTGTGTCTGGTCCTGTGTTATGCAACCCTTTCTCAATGAGGTGCCTCAATTTATTCCGCTTGGACCCCTCCAACCCTTCCGCTTCATCCTTTGGGGGCCCGCTGTCCCCCTTTTCTTTTTGCTGCTATTCCTAAGAGGAGGGT
>BFEA01000318.1:347863-365278 GCA_003427395.1 Chara braunii | reverse complement strand
TAATTAATTGGGGGGGTTAGAGGATTGGGCATGCCGGGTTCAGTGGAAGGAGCCCCCGCACAAACGAAAAAAAAAAATAAAAAAATTTGGGGTGTCGGAAACACCCTTGAGTCTCCGCACCCCGGCAGCCATCCATAACCCCACATTCCCGTACCCCCCATTACACCAAATCCCCACACCCCACACCCCCCATCTCTCTCTCTCTCTCTCTCTCTCTCTCTCTCTCTCTCTCCCTCTCTCTCTCTCTCTCTCTCAACGTAGCTCAAAATGGCAAACACCCCAAATGAAGGGAAGTGCCCCGCTGGGGCAGACATAGCAACGGCCCACGAGTGTTGGGCGCAACCTCCAGGGCGGCAGGGCCTCTTTTTATTTTATTTTTTATTTTAAAGACACCCCTCCTGACAGTGCTAGTGCTGCTGATACGAGCAGTCACCACTAGCACCCAGGTGGAGTCTCCATCTATTGGTGGGGAGCATCACCTGCTGGAAACCGGGTCCAGCGTCCCATATACAGAATCATCCAAAATAAGATATTCCAGAACCGTGATTGTGAGACCTGCCAGCATTGATTGCCCTGTCTCCAGGGGATTTACTGAGCAGGTATGTGTGTCCAAAATCATACTGATGTAGCCCTTGTTTCCCGTATCTCTTCACCCCCAGGAGGGGCGCCATATGCCCCAATAAGCTCTGATACCACTTCAGGAAGTAATAAAACTGTTTAGTTGGGAGGAAAAACTCCCTGGGGGGCTCCAGGGGAGAGTTCCTTATGTGAAAAGGAGAAGTAAGTAGAGTAAGTTGCTGGTTTATATCATTTAGGACAGGATTTCTGCCAGGGAAAGGGCGTAGGGCGGGAAGGGGTCGGGAAGATCATCAGGGGGGCGGAGTGGGAAAGAGGGTTCTATGTTCGTCTTGTCCTTGAAAATTAAGCGATAGTCTCTCATTTCTTCCAGATCCCTCTGTCCCCCCCCCATCTCCACTCCATTTTACTTTTGGAATCCATCCTTCTCTCTCCCCTCCCACCCAGTCTGTGCAAAATGATGTAATCCTTCTCCTGACGTCTCCTACTGGTCTAAAGAGGTCTAGTTGTGATTCGGTGGTCCGACATCTTTGTGTGAGTTCGAAGTGCATCTGCTGCTGAATGTGTTCGGTGATTTCTGACACCTCTACCCTCACTTTATCCATGGCCAGCGTACATCTCTGCCACCAAAGTGCCCACAGCACCTCCCTCCTTTCGAGTTTGTACATATTCTCTACGAAGGTCGTGGCAGTTTTTGCGTGTGGCCAGTGACCGGCCAGTATGGCTTGCCAAGACCAGGGCCAGGAAGATGTGGGTTTCATCTTTCTCCATATACGGTCCCACCACCTCCATATGAATTGGGCGATCGGGCATTGTAGGAAGATATGTTCAATGGTTTTCGCCCTTTTGTGGAAAAGGAAGAGGCTCTAACACCGTTGGCACCATGGAAGCAGTAGGCCCTTTTGCTCTAACTTAGTGCGGTCTGTCAACCAATCATTGGTTGGCAGGCATCTCTGGGCGATTTGCCACTGTAGAGAAATGATTTTCATGGGTCTTGCCTTCTGTTCCTGGAACCATTTGATTGGGGTCAGGAGGGAGCGATCCACGTTCAAGTGTCTGGCCCATCTATCGTTGATGACGTCTCTCAACCGTCTCTTAGGTCTGAGCATTTTATAGGCTGATTTGACTGACAATTGGTGTAGGCTGATCCGTCCTAACAACAATTTCGTCAAAACGGACATATTTTATTTTTTGAACGATATTACAAACTAAAAAATTGGCCCAATTTAGGTCAATATTTTCATCTCCTGAGGGTACGATGTTCTCAAAACGCCCTACCCCATGGATGCAAACTAAGTCCAGATACATCCAGGGGGGTACGGCGTTTTCAGAACGCCGTACCCCTTGTACTCCAGCTAAGTCCAGATACATCCAAGGGGTCCGGCGTTTTAAGGACGCCGGACCGTCAAGAGCTTGAAATTTCCACCTAAATCTCTCTAATTTATGAGGTTTCAATTTCGTTCAAAATAAAATATGTCCGTTTTGACGAAATTGCTGTTACTTTGGGACCTATCCTTTGTCGGGGAGGCTCCCAAGACCATTCTTCCAGATCCAGAGCCAGGTTCTGGATTGGTTTGAAAGGCTGGAACGCCACCCTCCGCCCTTTCTCTTCTAAGATTCCCACTCTATACACAGATGCTTTTTCTTTCCATACAAGAGGGACTTTGCTACCTTGGAGGGTGTTGGCTCCAGTGATCGTGTAGTGTTCGATTAAGACCGCCTGGGAAGAAACCATGTGTATTTGCCCTATCCTCTGGGCAGGCTCCTTGTTGGCTACCCAGTAACCTTCCTTTAAGGCGGGGCCTTGCCTAAGGGTTTGGTACCATGCCAGTGGGATAGCTTCAACCAGGTCTTCCAAGTGCTCCCTCACGTGATGGCAGTATCGTAGGGTTTTTTGCATTGGGTCTTATGTTTTTCAATCCTTTCTGTCATCATCCCAAAGGTCCTCGACCCTGAGCACCCCTCTTTTTATCCAGCTCTTCCAGGGCAAGGCTGAGCTTGACATGATACAACCAGTTGAGTTGGTCACTCGTCGGTTTCCGAACAAAGGTTGTCGGTGGACTTCTTCCCAGCGACTGGGGTATGGTCTGTCTGGAAGCGGGAGTCTGTGCCAAGTTTCCTGTAGGGAGGGCCAAAAGTTGTCCAAAATTCGGTTATCTCCATCGAGGCCTTCCCTTGCTCGGGGGAACTTTCGTGGAATTGTCCAGAAACGGTCCTCCAACCATGTCAAGGGATGAGTGGATTGGGGATTTTTTGGGGCCAGTTGGGCCAGGTGTTCCAGCGCCAGTACGCACCATGGACTATGGGGGGTGAAGATGAGCTTTTTAATCCATTTAAGACGCAGTGCTTGCGCTTGAGTGGCTGGGTCGATTATTCCTAGGCCTCCCCCTGCCTTAGGTTGTATGATGGAGTCCCATGCCATGAGGTTGATTACGTTGTCGAGCTCGCCATCCCCCCTCCATAAGAAAACGGTCGCCTTTTTCTTCGGGTTTTTTAAGGCTGTTTTGCTTAGTGGCCACAATAGCGATTTGTACCGTAAGGATGCAAAGATTACGTTGTTGATTACTAACGCCCGACCGAAAAGAGATGTGTGTTTATTTTTCCAGTTTTCTAGTTTTTGCCTAGCCGGGTTGCAGATCCATTCGTTATTGGTTGACGGGCGTCCCTCGGCAGTCATGGCAACCCCAAGGATTCTTATTGGGGAATCCAAGGGCACCCATTTGATTCTAGGTGACTCGGGAGGGCGTCCCCCTTGGGAGTGGATCCACCACCCTTGAGTTTTGCTTCCCTAGTTGACTGTCATGTCAGAAATCTTGGCAAATTTTTCCATCATTCGCTGGATTTCCTCCATATTGCTATGTGTGACTTCCGTCAAGATGGTGAGATCATCTGCAAAGAGAGAGCATACTGGGATAGCCTCCTCTGGGATGTGTGTGATTCGAATTTTGGTAATGTTTTTGTTCGCCCGGAGGTTGGCGGCGAGCGCTTCCATAATGACCAGAAAGAGGAAGGGGGCGATTGGGTCCCCTTGACGGGCCGAGCGTTCCAGACGCAGGGTTGGTGTTATGCATCCGTTAACATGGATACAGGTGGTAGCATTCCGATGCAGGATCTGTATCCAGCGTCTGAAATCTGGTCCAAAATTCATTTTCTCCAGGCATTTGTCTAAGAACAGTCAGTCTACATGGTCGTAGGCTTTTTCAAAATCGATGAAGACCAGTGTCGCTTTTTGACGAGAGTGTTTTGTGAGCTGGAGTACTTCATGGATTAAAAGGATGTTCTCTTGAATGTTCCTATTCTCCATGAAGCCGGTTTGCGAGGGATGAATGATATCTTTTATCACCGAGATCATTTTGTTAGCCAAGGCTTTTTACAACATTTTGTAGATAACTGTGAGAAGGGTGATGGAGCGGTAGTTTCTGATATTCATTTTGTCCCCCTTTTTCTACAGGAAGGTTAATATCCCCTGCCCCGCCCTTTCGCCCATCTCGCCTGTACTCCATACCTCTTTGTAGAAGTTCATGATATCCTGACTCTGGAATTCCCATGTAGTTTCCCAAAATTCTTTGGGGAAACCATCAATCCCTGACACTTTTTCCTCCTTCATTTGAAGGAGGGGGGTCCAGATTTCCTGTTTGGAGATTGGGCCTTCCAAGGAATCACGCTGTTCAGGTGTCAAGGATTTTTCCATTGGTTCCCAAAAGTCTTTTAGTTGACGATCGTGGTCCTGTGGGTCAACTTTGTTTATATGAGAGGTAAAGAGGTCCTTGGAAAAATCATATGTTATTTTGGCGCACCTTGCTGTGGAGATGGCCGGATCCGAATCCATGGTTCGTGGTTCGTAGAGTGCCTCGATTGTTGTTCTTTTGCAACGAGGTCCTGCCATTTTGAAAAAAATGGGCATCCATTACTTCTTCGGTTGAGAGAGTTGATAGTCTTGCCCTGATCAGGGTACCTTGCCAACGATATTGTGCATTTTTCAAAAGTTGGGCTTTTAAATTTAGTATTTGGGATTGTGATTCATAGGAGTTTGAGTCTTGCCCTACTTCCTGCTCTTGCGAAAATTGCTTTTGTTCGGCATCCATGAGACTTTGCATTGTCAGGATTTTCTGTTGGTATCGTTGTGTGGCTATATGTTTGGAGTATTCGTTCCATTTTTTCGCCAGGAAAAATAAATCATTGTTGAACCAAGCAATTCGAGATTCTTGCTGGGGTCTCTGGTCTTTCCAGAAGGCCCAGACTTGCTGCAGGTACTTTTGGAAGGATTTGAGACGGAGCAGGGAAGTGTTAAGTTTGTAATAGCTGGGCCCCTTATCTGGCCGTTTTCGGAAAGTCCAGACTGCCACGCACATCCTGTGATCCAGGCCTGGGTGTGGGCTAGTTGGCAGTATTGCTGCCAAGGTTAGTCCTCCGCTCAAGTCTTCTGAAACCAGAATAAGATCGATTTTAGATTTTGACAATCTCTCGGGGTTATTGTTGCGCAGGCAAGTAAAAGCCTTTTCGGTCGGGTGGCCTCGCCTGAAGGTATCAAAAAGTGAGAGGGCAGTGCACAAATCCCTAATAATCCCCTTGTCCTCCTCCGCGTTGCGTGCGGTAGTAGGCGGGATTTTCCAACAGTCCAGCCACCTATCCGGTGTGGCGTTGAAATCCTCTGGTATTATTAATGGGATATCAGGGACAAGGATCGTTTCGATCTTCTCGAAAAAGGCTCTTCTTTCCTGGGGGGTGTTAGGAGCATAAATGGAAACAACGCATACTATTTCTAATTCCAGCATGCCCAGTACTCTAACCCATCTTCCTTCCACCTTGTCTTGTTCCCAGTCGAGAACTTGGAGACGAGATTCGGATGGTATCCATATGACCACCCCTGCACTGCCTGGAGTAGGGACAAAGACCTGATATTTTAGATAGGGCCAGACTTGCTTATGTGCCCTGTGGTGGTCCGGTGATCCATTAAGTGGGTTTCCTGGATGCAAATTACATCCGACCACGTTCTTCCCCCCACCCCCCGCACCAAGTCTCATAACGTGTTGTTCTTATCGGGGTTGTGTGAGGCTAGACCATTCATATTGATTGATCGTATATCCAAGTCTGCTTGCTGAAGGGTGTGCTTCCACTTTTGGTTCTTACCATACACCACTTCCACCCAGTCCATTTTTGCCTCGTGTGTTTCTCCTTCTCACTATTTTGCTCGGAATGGTAACCAATCCTATATATCCCAATTTATTCCCTTGTTGATGATGTTCTTTCTGAGTATTATGCATATACAGGTGAGCAGGTCATCTGTTGACCAAATATTGCTATGCTTAATTTTTAGTTGCTGGGTGTCGAGGAGCAAGTTGTGTGTGAGTCATTGCAGCTCTGCTTCTTTGTTGTCTTCAAATCTTACGTATATGTCTTTATAGGCCATCTTCAGGTTCTCCGAAGATACGCTGATGATGGCCATTGCCCCTGGCTCGTATTGATTTGTAACAAAATCTTTGATTCCATGGACACGTAGTGTCCCCTCCCTCGTCATATGTCATCCGTGCAGGGTCATCCGACTGTAGGTCGGGGCGTATGAGTCTTCTGAATCAGCCAGTGATAGACCCAATTCCCATTTCCCGACCCTCTTTCTAATGGGGAGTACCAAGACTTTGTCCTCTTTTGGTAATCTTTTATGGTACATTCCCTTTTCAATGAGATGACGTATTTTTACTCGTTTGGAGAGACCTGCTTCGTATGTGTTTAGTGTCTCTTCCTCCTTCCTTTGTTCAGTTATTTCTGCGTGCGCCATCGACTGGGCACTGTCCGGGGGGGGGGGAATTACAGGTGTGGCCTGAAACGTCAGTGTGTTTGGGTTGATCAGGCGTCTTGTTGACCCGATCTTATGTTTAAGGTTGGACCGGTGCTTGTGTTGTTTTTGTTTCGGGGGGCTGGAATTTCTGGTGAACAATATTCCAAATTCTGTATAGTCCTGATTGTCAATCCAGGTTCGGGGACAGGCCTTGCTCTAAAGCTTGTTTCAAGCTGCGGCTTTCATCTAGTAGGGAAAATAACTGTACATAAGCCTCGTCCCAGTACACTTCTGATTGACCTTGATATAGTGAGTGAAGGTGACTGATTAGCCACTCTGCCAGACCCTTTAGCTTGGTCTCAGTATCTCCCTCTCCTTGAGATCCCCAAGCCTCAGGTGTGCTATCCCTCATTTCCTCATCGGGGGCGACCCCCGGGGCTTCCCAGTCCATGGGCTGGGGTCCAAAAGCCTGGAAGAATGGGTCTGTTTTAGAGGATGTCTCCTCTATAGCAGTTGTGGGTACAGTATCGGAAGGAGCTTGTTCTGTCGGATTGGAGTCCATTACTGTTGTCTCCTCCGAGGCCCGTTGTGTGATCCCTTGTAGGTCCTCCTCTTTTCCCTTTCCCTTCTCCTTCCCCTTCCCTTCTCCCACCGCCTTATCTTTTCTCCCTGTGCTTTTGACCCGTACCTGAGTCTTTTGTTTCCCATCCCCGTCCAGAGAATCTGCAATAGCCTGAAATCCGTTTTCTGATTTCTTGGAGTTGCCTCCTTTGCTCTTGTTTTGTGATTTGTCGTTCTTGTTTGAGTGTGCTTGTTTCTTAGGGGGCGGGGTGTGCCAAAGTTCTCCTATATCTGTCGTGGTGATGAAGTCCTGAGGTCTGGGCTTAGGATGCAGCTCAGTCCTCTCCGTCTCAGTCTGTTGTAGCTGTACTGGTTTCTCTGGGACCGCGGAGGGTTTGGCGGCCCTGTCCATATGTACTTCCACCGGTTTGGGGGGGGTTCATTGATCTGGGGGTTTGGTATCTCATTCCACAACATCTCCTTTTTCCCATTCCCAGCCCCTCACTCCTCCTTCGTCTCGCGGCTCATCCAAGTATACCCAACCTTCGTGACCGGCGTCGACCGTCCTCCATCAAGTGTCTTTGAGCGGGTCACGGATCAGACGGCCGGTGGTTTTGATCTTCTTGGTTGGGTGATGGGGGCAGTCGGATTCTGTCGGGAGATGGCCGTAGGCCTGAAATTTAAAACACCAGAGTCTCATTTTGTGTGACGTGTGAATTCTGAAATCTTGTCCCCCTATCCTGAAAAGGATCACGTCGTCGATGGTGAAAATGTGACCTTTCGGGAGATCGAGGGTTATCATGAGGTAGTCATCCCTTGGGGTCACATGGGGCAGGAAGGGATCAATCAAGTCCACAATATCGTATTTCTGGGCTATTTTTGCACAAAGGCCCCCTGAATTTCGATTGGCACATGACGGAATTCCACCCAGTAATGATCGGACATTAATTGGTCTCTCTTTTCCTCTGGTTTTTGCTGCTTCGGGGGAGACCAGGGGAAGATCCGGACCCCCGACCGGCCGCATGGTATGCTCTGCCATCTGTTCATGATTTTTTTTGTCTGAATCAAACATGCTGATCACTGTGACCACCATGGACGAGATAGGTTGGATTCGGAAGAAGTCTCGAGCCGCCTCCTCAGATCCTTTAAGGGTCGCGAGTCGTTTCCTAATCCACCCTACCTTGTCGTTGGTCGATTTGTAGGCCGCATCATCGTAAAAGACCCATGTGCTCGCATGGGGGATATACATAACATCCCTCTCTCTGATCGCTTCTCCTGGAAGTGCTTTTACCCTCTGCTTTTTCCCCCCTTGACTGATTATCTTATCCTCAGGTCTCGCTAAAAAAATTGCTAAGAAGAAGGTTGATGCTGTGGTCAGGTTGTCCAGTGGGATTTCTAGATTACTTTCCCCTTCTCCCTCCCTTCCAACTGACAAGGTCTGGCCAGAGTAGACTTTTTTGAGCTTGTCAGCCTACGTGGACCTGTTAGTGACTTCTTTGCCTCCCTACAAGCCTTGCATCTCCTTCAGCAGTTCCGCAGGGGAGGGGGGGTGGCGGGAGGATGATGCTTCGGCCATGGTAGCATCTTCCTTTCTCTCTTCCTCTTGCCGGGGCCGCCAGTCAGACGACTGGTGCCCTATGGCGCCATGATGCCAGATCATCCTCAGCTGCCCTCTCCCCTTTCTGGCTTCGTTTTTAAGGCTCGCCATATCCTTTGTGGGTGGTATGTCCAAACCGTCAGTGGTGTGGCTAAGCTGGCAGTCGTATGGTGAGCTGGCAGTCTAGTCCTCTAGGGTTTCTACCGGCCGCGCCTATGAAGGTAAATTCGACTTTTTTTTTTTTTTTTTTTGTCAACATGATGAGCCCCCTCCCCCCGCCACAAAAAGAAAGCATGACAAAAAGGGATAATTTGCAAAATACCCCTATGAGTTGAGATATATGCCAAAATGTCCTTAAAAGATGTGGGTAGAGGGGAATACCCCTCTGACACTAAAGGTGGATTGCAAAATGCCCCTGGCGTCGGTCCGCCGTCGGATGGACCTGTCATCTCTTTGCAAAATGCCCCAATCGGGTACTGTCCATCTTTGCAAAATGTCCCAGTACTCGCCAACTTTTCCCAGGCCCTATGTATTTTTGTTTTACCCCTAGTGGCCCAAGTCATCTTTGTGTTTTGCCTCCTTGCAGAGAGAGAGTGAGAAGCGGGATAGCAGAGAGAGAAAAAGAGAGAGAGAGAGAGAGAGAGAGAGAGAGAGAGAGAGAGAGAGAGAGAGAGAGAGAGAGAGAGAGGAATAGCCGGAGTGGGATAGTGGGACGGGATAGCGGGATCGTGGGAGTGGCACGCGGCAGGAAAGCGAGATAGCGGGATAGTGGGATACTGGGAGTGACACACAGCGAGAGATCGTTAACGGAGGCCTCAATTTTCAGACCACTTGTCAGGCCATTTATAAGAAAACCCAAGGGTCATTTTAACCAAACTTGCCCCCAATTCATAGAGTGGAGATCATACTAACTACTTACAAAAACAATATTAAAAAAAAAACGTAAAAAAACTATAAGAACAGCAAGGCAAAAATGTTTTTCATGCAAAATTCACTCATTTCAGTTTTCAGGACAAAGTTGGGTCAGGCGAGGGATCTTAAGGGTAGGGGATCTGTGGGATGGTGGGAGATAGGATTGGAAGACAATGGAGCAGCTGCGGGAGTCGCTTCGGTATTGCCACCACATCGAGAAACACATTGAAGAAATTATTGAAAAAATTTCCCTTGACTTACATAAAATTTTGTGGAGGGGACCAACCCTCAAGGAAGGTGATTGGTTCGTGGCTAAAGGGAACCATGAACAGGTGGGCCGGGTCCATACGGTGGACTTAAACATGGCCCTGATAGAACATTACAGTATATCCCGAACCAACAGACTGCGGGGCAGCCCAACTCGTTTTGAATGGTTGGATCGAGATGGTCTATACCGAGTCAGGGTGCTAGAGGAGGGGGGGGAATGGGCGGTCTTCCAACCCCAAACGAGCATCCATGAGCTAGCCTTTGATCCACTGGAATCGCAGTGGAAAACCCCTTCGGGAGGCACTGCCCCGCCCTCACAATGAGTCACCCTTCACAGTCTGACAATGAAATCCACATACTGAATGTTGAGACCCAAGCGATACCTAAGAGGCTAAGAGATGTGATCATCGGCCGGTGGGCCAAGCACCTTAACGTAGACCGCCACCTACTCACACCGATCAAGTGGTTTCAAGAGCAGGAGTTCAAACCGGCTAAGATCACCTCGCTGCAGTGGCAAATAACACATCGCTGTCTACTGACCAGTAATTGGTTGATAGGCCACATTAATTTGGAGCAAAAGAGGCTGGGATCACCCTGGTGTCGCTGTCTTCGACACTTTCCACCTGGCAAGAAAGCTGAAACAATTGAGCACATTTTAATGCAATGCCCGATCACACACTTCACTTGGAGATGGTGGGACCAGATATGGAGGAAAATGGGAATGAAGTGCCCCTGGCCTTGGTCTTGGCAGACGATCCGGACAGGCCATTGGCCAAACCAGGAAGAAAAGGCCTTTGTAGACAACATGTATAAGCTAGGGAGGCGAGCAGTGTAATGGGCATTATGGTGGCAACACTGTCACCTAGCCATGGAACAGGTATGTGTGGAGGGTGCAGAGATTACTGAGCAAGTCAAACAACAAATCCAATTAGAACTGACACGAAGACAACTCTCCTTAAAGGCTTAAAGGACCAACTGGATTTGTACCAATAGGCTGGGGATCTGAAGAAAGCAATCACTAATTTCTGCAAGGAATGGTTGGGTAGGGACAGGAGGGGGTGGGTAGCAGAAGTAGAATGGAGTGGGGACAAGCAGGATGGGAATCAGAAGTTGGAAGTAATAAGGGATTACTGTTTGGTGTTTAGGGATCGGACTAACATTGAACCTTCCTTCCCACTCCCCCCTCCCACAGATTTTCCCGATCCTTTCCCTCCTCATACCCTCTCCCTCATTGAAATTCTGAATTAAGAATACAGCAGGGTCGTGCCCCGGTGGCCCCCTGGGCAAGTCCAGGCTTGTACAAGATACAACTTTTTACCTCTTAGGAGCAAATCAGCTCCAAACAACTTTCTCGTATGCCTGCTCAGTTAATCCCCTGGTTACCCAGGGCAATCAATGCTGGCAGGCAGTAGCTCTTTCGCACATTACAGTCACATTTCAGATTCGAGGGAGGAACTAGTGTGTAGCGATGCATCTGGCACCAGATTCAGGGTGAAGAGGTTCCTTCTTCCTCCTAAGTTCCCAACATCCTGCTCAGTCAATCCCCTGGATCCCAGGGTAATCAATGCTGGCAGGAACACCTCACAATTGTTTTCTGATGTACTCCAATTTCAATCCGTATAAGGGACGCTGGACCCGCTTTCCAACAGGTGATGCTCCCCACCAATAGATGGAGCCTCTCACCAGGTGCTAGTGGTGTCTGCTCTTATCAGCACTAGCAACGATGACAAAAATAACAACATCAACAACAACAACAACAACAATAATAACGGCGACGACTGTGATCGTCGTGATGATGGCGATGACTTGCGCATCCAAGTCATTCAGGTCGTCGCTACCGATAATAACGACCATTTTGCCGGCTGTGATGTCAACATTTACAACAGCGATTCGGATGGGAGTGGTCGCTGGGTGTAGTGGGATCCTTCCACGATTTTTGTCATATTCAGTGGAGGTTGGCCTTTTGGGGAGGGGATCACTCTCTGCATGTTCATGAGCTGTTTGTGCCGGCGAGGTAGCAGTGGGATCCGGTGGGAGGGTCACAGGGTAGGACATCGACCTCATTTACCCATTTGTGCTATCTATAGGGGGGGGCTATAATTGGCATGTCATTTGACTTGACTGCCTTCTCTGATTTAGTATCTCAAGAGCTATCCAGGGTAGGTAATGCCTTGGTAATGATTTTGGGATCCGCTATAATTGACTTTCTAACTTTCTAAAAACCGATTCTGAATGCCTCTCCTCCTCATGGTGCTGCAAGGGTTTGTTGGCAGCTGATGAGGGTTTCAAAGTAGGGATTTGATTTGGACTATGATGGGCAGTTAATCCCCTTGATTGAGGGCAATCAATGCTGCTCATCAGTCAATGGAGTGTGCCTACATGTCGCGTTAGGTGACCACTCATGTTTTTAGTACGATGGACACGTGGCATGTCAACTTGAGCCCTATTTGTTTACAGACCACTCAATTCTTAATGTCAAGGGATGCTGGACCCGGTTTCCAGCAGGTGTTGCTCCCCACCGATAGATGGAGCCTCCCCGAGTATGTGAGCGGTGTCTGCTCTTATCAGCACCCCTAGCATTTACTCGGGTTGTTTTCCAACAAAAAAAAAAAGAAGAAAAACACTGGTGGGGGAGTGCTTAAAAAAAAAAAAAAAAAAGGATTTTCAGGATTTTTCAGGGCTAGCCAAAATAGTCAACTCCAAGACCCCAACAAACACCAAACTTGGCACACACAGACAGGGTTGAGGGGGTTAACCAGGGCTGAAAAGTGGGGGTCCCTGTTAACCACTTGTGCACACGGCGGGATAGCGGGATATCGGGAAAGGGAGTTAGCGGGATAGCGGGAAAGGGAGTTAGCGGGATAGCGGGAAAGGGAGTTAGCGGGATAGCGGGATAGCGGAAGTGGCACACGGAGAGAGAGAGAGAGAGAGAGAGAGAGAGAGAGAGAGAGNGAGAGAGAGAGAGAGAGAGAGAGAGAGAGAGAGAGAGAGAGAGAGAGAGAGAGAGAGAGAGAGAGAGTTCTCTCAGAGTGGCGAGCAGGAGGATTTCAGAGATGGTGACGTGGCGTCGCAGGAGCTGGAACTGGGAACCTCACCAGGGAGGAGGATGAATGAAGCTGCCTAACATGGAGGTAAACTGCCCCGCCGACGGGCCTGGGTATTGCGCAAAGTTGGCCACCCGGTATGGAGGGCAAACCGGGTAAAACAGGGTGTAGGCCCAGGCCCCAACGACGTGGTCCAGATTGCAAATTTGCACATGGGCCTGACAGGGGCAAAAGGCAAAGAATTAGGGGCTCGTTAGACACTCCTCGGGCACGTAAAGTTCCTGAGGAATTGTTCGTTCCACCTATCCTCGGCGATGCAGTCGGAAAAAAAAAAGTGAAAACACTCCGAAGGAAATTCCTCGGGCTCCGAGGATTTCCAGCCATTTCTTCTTTTTGCCCATGGGGGCAAAAGGAATCCGCGTTTCACGGAGAGGAGCGGGCACATGGTTAGAGACTCTAGAGACACATTACAACCGAGAATCTGGATCGTGGCGGCACCCTATTGGGTGAAGGCCTCAAGCACAATTGATTTTTTTCTTTTTTCTTTTTTTCTTTTCTGACCTCACTCGAAGGAAATGGCCTTGGGTGACGTCCCCGAGGACAGGTGGAACGAAGGGCCCAAATTTCCTTTTGAACCAAAAGGAATTTTTCCGTTTGCCCGAGGATTTCAATAGAGAGTGTCTAACGAGCCCCTTAGGCCCAAAAGGGTATTCCGCTCTACCCACATCTTTTAGGGGCATTTTGGCATATATTGCAAGGTATGGGGGTATTTCGCAAATTATCCCTTCAAAGAAATGTTTTCTGTGACAAAAAAGTGGCCATGTAGGCAGACCCCTATAGGACACAACTGCAAAAGAAAACAAAAAACCTTGCCAACCCAAAAAAAAAGGAACCCTTTCCGCTACCCGTGACTGCGGTGACCGCCCGCCGGTCAGGAACTCTGTGACTGGTGACTGGGGTCCGGGCAACAGACAACCCCCGTTCATGAATGGGGCTACGACACAGAATGGCAGTGTAGCCAGGCTGACCAGGTGTCAGACCGGCTGCCTGATCAGGAAACAAGACGTGGCGCGATCAAGCGCCTCCAGTCCTCGCAAGTACGTTAAGCGCAGAATGTACAGAAGCTATCTCACACTGACCATCTATCTGCCACACGACATCAGCTAGCGCGGCTCTCTCAGCCAACTCCCATGACCCAGCCAGCTCTCGCACTGAGCGCGCACGCCCAGTGCGCACACCTGGCGCTCACACCCAACACGCACACACAGCACTTGCACGCAGCCAAGAGTGCGCTGAACTCGCGCCCGCCGCTGCGCTCAGACCTGCTGTGCTCGGGCCCTCCATAGCTGCTCTCGGCCATGGTCGCCGAGATCATTCCTGGACAACCCTATGAATTTCATAACAGGGACCCTGAGTCCAGGGATGGAGTTGGAGGACTGGAATGTGGTGTGGAAGTGTTGCGGGCCTATTCCCAATTTGCTGCCACTTGAGTGTTTTCCCCGCCGCAACCCTCAAAGAGTCAAAGTCACCGCCACAGCTAAGTACTGCCCCTGCGAGGCCTCCAAACAAACAGGTGGCCTTGCGGGTCACACACACACTCAGGTTGACAAGCATTCAGACAGGCTTGCAGATCAGCAAGCACCCACACACACAGACTTGGAAAAT
Organism: Chara braunii; assembly: GCA_003427395.1. Classification (NCBI taxonomy): domain Eukaryota; kingdom Viridiplantae; phylum Streptophyta; class Charophyceae; order Charales; family Characeae; genus Chara; species Chara braunii. Next base: position 350,880 of record BFEA01000318.1, on the reverse strand, counting down.
ATAGCGATGGGGGAGTCTCAGCAAGGCATTCATTCTAGTGGCAAAACTCGGAAATCAGCAGTGTTCTCAGTCTGTCTTTTGGCGGGCCATTGCTTTTTTTTCCTTAACACTCACAGAGACAGATTCGAGTGATGATGATTGTGGACACTCCTACCTTTTTTTTTTTTTCTTTTTTTTCTTTTTCTTTTTTTTTTTGTGAAAAACCTCAGATGGTTCTGCTAGGGATGGTGAAACCCTTCTCCACCACTAGCAGGCCRCCTGTTGGCTCCATTCTATTGGTGGGGAGCTGCACCTGCTGGAAACCGGGTCCAGCGTCCCTTATACATCGTCTTTTTCAGAAAAGTTTGAGAAACTGAGAACTTGAGAATTTGAAAGATCAGCCTCTTCAGCCTTGTATGGCCGCCAGAACAGACAATATTTTCTAGCTGATTGCAGCATACCAAAAACCATTTCCTCCTTCATTCACAGCCAAACCAACTCATGGAGACCAGGGCTAATGAGGATGGGAAACCAACTCATGGAGACCAGGGCTAATGAGGATGGGGGGAAGGGATCAGGGAACTTTGAAAGAGGGCGAAGGGGTACTGTAGGGTCCACGTTTGTCCAATCATGGAATGTCAGGCTGTAGTTCCCTTGGACTTCCTTTCTTTGCTCTTCTCTGTTCTCTCCCCTGACCCCACTCTCTTTGATCTGCCCAATCTTACCTCCTTGAGTCCCCCCTAGCCAAGCGCCACTGAATAGTTAAATATGATTTTCTATTTCTTTTTTATTTGACAGGAATTTGATTCTTTCTTTAACTTTGTTCCATTGAGTGGTGATAACAGTTTGTATCTGCAGCTTGATTGCCTCGGTAAAATCTGGCCCATCCAGCCTTGCTCCCTCCATTTCAAACGTACAGCGTCGTTGCCAATGGGCCCATAGGACGGCTCTTCTGCCGGTTATAAATAGCTTATGAGTGAAGTCTTCTAGTTTCTCCGGGGACCATGTCTCGCATAACAAAGCCCTCCAGTCCCATGGCCAGGTCAGTGGGGTGTCTGAGGAACTCCAAATCCTATCCCACCATCACCAAAGCCAGACCACACCTGGACATTGAAGGAAGATGTGTTCAATGGTTCCTACCTATCTTGCGGGCGGCTCCAGTCCATTGGTGGGCAGCAGCACCTGCTGGAAAATGGGTCCAGCGTCCTCCACAGAACATATTAACTGTTTGTTACAAATTACCAAGAAAAGAAGTAACTGAAGCCTCTTCCGCCCCTAAAAGGGACTGCCAAGTCTGACTAGATAACCAAGCTACACTTAACCCAGATACAAGATCTCCATCAAACATCCCCACCTCCTTAGAACCCCAGAATGAGTCCCTTTGTGGAGCTTAGAAGCAAACTTCTCGTATTTTTTCAGACTTTTTCTTAATTTTAGCCTATCTTCTGGGTTTCTTCATCGAATTGGCTAGTAGTTGCTCATGATCTTATTCTTCAGACAAAGCCGCGCTGAAGTCCCGATATCTCAAATGTTTTTTTTTCTGTATGTGCTCTCAAATATGTTTCATGTTCCAAATGGGACGCTGGGCCCGGTTCTCAGCACGTGCGGCTCCCCACGAATAGATTGGAGCATTGTCCCATTTAAAAAAGAAAAAAGAAAAAAAGAGATGGACCCTCAAAAGGAACAGCCTCCTCTAAGGTGGCATGAAATATGGAGGCAGCGCCTTCCTGTTGGACCCACATTGCCAGATGAGACCTCAAAGGAGGGAAATGGAAAGAACATGATCAACTGAGACCTCAAAGGTTGGAGACTTATTCATTGCCTTCAGGGAACCCCCAATGGGGGACACCGGGACAGGGGGACAGCCGATAGCAGAGGGACCGAGCATCATATGAGTGGCCAGTCGCTGTGCCTCCCTGAGTACCCCTCCCCCTTATGAACATCAGCAGAGACTGCCTCGACCAGGGGACAGCCGATAGCAGAGGGACCGAGCATCATCTGAGTGGCCAGTCGCTGTGCCTCCCTGATTACCCCTCCCCCTATGAACATCAGCAGAGACTGCTTTTTTAATGCCAATTGGGGGGACAAACGGGCTATCTCTAGGTGGCAGGCGCCAAGCATGCCCAGGAAGGTACATGAGGCCAATGGGGATTGAAGCCATGACCTCCTAGGAAAAAAAAAAAAAAAACAAAAAAAAAAACAAAGCCATGACCTCCTGAAGGCCACTTGCGTGCCTTGCGGACTGAGCGAGGCCGCTGGATCGTGCTACTGACTTAGTGTTATGTTTATAGTCCTGTTTTTGTATTTTTTAAAGAATAAAATCTGCTATATTTGCACTAGATAAGGGTAAGTTAATGCAGTTAAAAAGATTTTTGCCCCGAGCTATATGTGCATGACAAGCAAAGGTTTTCTCCCTTTTTTTGAAGTTTTAATGATAATTTTCCCTTTTTGTGTGTGCATGTTACGATGTGTGTGTGTTGACAATGTGGTAGAGGGTGTGAGGGGAAGATTTCAGGGCGGCGGTTAGAGGTCCCACTAGCCGCACTTCCTGATTTTTGCCCGCTTATCTTCATCATTGGGGTCAGACACCAAGAGTCCGGATACTAGTGGAACCGCTCCCCAACGGTTCCACTTGTAGAGTGATTGGAAGCCAGATGAGACTTCCCAATCCTTAAATGAGGACTTCCCAATCCGACGTTCAGAGTAGGATACATAGTCTCTTCTGTGTGTGTGTGTTGGGGGGGGGGGGGGGGGTTGTGTACGTAACACGGCTATCCCATATTAAATGGGAAACAAGACACAGCACAACACAAAAAGCGTCCCATTAGATGTTGATTAGTTAGCCATATTGGCTATGGTGGGTAGCAGCCGGGGACGATGTCCTTTTGAGTTAGCGGGGTTATAGGGGGAGGGACACTGGACCCGGTTTCCAGCAGGTGCTGCTCCCCACCAATAGATGGAGCCTCCCCGACGGTGCTAGATGTGGCTGCTCTTATCAGCACACCTAGCATCCGATCGGGTTGTTCTCTCAAAAAAAA
>BFEA01000318.1:304438-319029 GCA_003427395.1 Chara braunii | reverse complement strand
AAGAAGCTCCGCCCGTCTTCCCCCAGATGCTCCACGTGAACAATCACGACTCTCAAGGTTGAGCGCACACCACACCTCACGATGAGAGGACTCTCAAGACARAACTCACAACCTCACGGTAAGAAGTGATGAAGAGGGTAGATAAGGTTAAGAGCAACGTACCTCGTTCATGCTGCCCCCAACCACAGAGATATTCTCACCAGATAACCTGAAGATGATTGCGATGACCAGTCACAGCATTGGCACAACCTGCGTTTCGCCGTTCCACCTCAACCTCAATCACCCAACAGATAGTTCTCATCACACTGCGAAAACCCAATATTCACACCATAGCCTTCCAGGCGATGCCCCTCACCACCTGGGTCGCCTTCACACTCGTCTCCACCCTCCTCACTACACACCACTTATGGCCAAGCTCTCCCAGCAGACCGCATGTATGTACCGTATAAGGCAGAAGACAAGCGCCAGATGAGCGCAATCGTACCACAGCTCCGATACCAAATTGCAAGGAAGATGAGCATTAGCGAACTTTGGCAATCAAACAACATCATACATATGAGCCCAGATAGTCTTGACCTCAAACCACAGCAGACTGGCATCACGAGATACACCAAATAAGAACACACCAAGAGTTCAAAATTGACAATGCTGAAGTAGTCCCATCATCATCACTACGAACCAGAGTTGATATCCTATTGGCGCTCGGCGCCCAGACTACAGGTGGCAGATCCTATCTAGCCTTTACTACGAAGCAGAATGATGACATCAACAGCGTTCCCGAAGTACGAGCATATGGCGACCAATGTCGCACGCTTCAGCACCAGGTATGTCTCTCGTAACACTCACAACCCCGATCCACACCGCACAGATGCCACTAGCACCCCAAGGACCACCCTGCGCTTCACCTAGCATACAGCAGCGCAGCTTGGCTATGGCTGCGTGCTCCCTCCTACTCGCCCGTGAGAGCGTGAGTGCCAGCCAGCCAGCGGATTGCGCAGCAGCGCTCACGCAGCATGCAGCCAGCACCCGAATGCYVAATGAGGAGGCAGGCCCTTCCCTATATCGAAGTGGCCTGCCTGCGTCCAGTCCAGRAAACTTCCGGTAGGCCCCGGTAGGCACAGGCCCAGTCACGAAGGGAGCAGGCCTGGGGCCTGAAGTGGTTGCATGYGCCCAACYGCTTTCGGCCTGTGTTTGGCCTGTAACCCGTATCCAGCCCAGGGCCTGCTTCACATTCATTTACACAGGCGGCCCAGGGCCTGGATTCATTCAACCAACTGGCGCAATGCAACTGTCTGAATTTCCCCGTTGCGGGGTACCTTGAAGAGTGAGGCCCGAAGGGCCTGTCGTGCCTGCCTTCACTTAGGGCGSCCGACCTTGTTGCAGATAGGGCCCCGTAGGGGCTAAGTGGGCGTAGCCTCGCAGATCAAGGTCCCAGCAAAAAACAAAAAACAAAAAATCCAAAAAAAAACTATGTTACGCAGAAAAATAAATAGAATTTTTTTTTGCCTCAGGGTCAAATCGAAATTCTATATATATAGCCCGGCCGGGCAATTGACCTCGGGCCACTCTGGTAGCCTAGATAAATAATGAATAATTATGATATTAAGAATATATTAAATATAATTAATAATAATAAAGATAATAATAATAATAATAATAATAATAATAATAATAATATAATACCAATCAGGAAATGGTCCGAGATAATAGGTGATGAAAAAGAAATGAAAGAAATCAGAGTCCCGACTTCAACTTCAATTTCATCATGACTGAGTGTGTACAGAATTTCAGTGCCATTCATTTCTATGTCTGTTTTTCTGACAAAGTAGTGTCATTCTCATTTAACTTGATTTAAGATGTTTTTTCTTTTTCTTTTTTTTCCTGACAAATATAATTCATGTTTGCTGAAATCTTTTCTGACAGGTTGGTGTCATGAGCCGTTGTTTTTTTTTTTTGTCCTTCCTTTTTTAAAGGGTTTATATATATAACTATATCTATATATCTATATCTATATCTATATCTATAGATAGATAGATAGATAGATAGATAGATAGATAGATAGATATACTATGCTACCAGCAGGGCCGCCTGGGTCATCCTATTTTCCGGGACGGCCCGGCGTGCAAGGACCAGGGAAGGTCCTAGCAAAAAAAAGAAAAAAGAAAAAACATCAAAAGAATCCGAAAACAAACCATGTTATGCAGAAAAATAAACTGAACAACTTTTGCCTCAGGGTCACACGGAAATTCGTTACCACATTAGGTCTGCCGGTTTTGACGACCACAGAGACACAGAGAGAGAGAAAGAGAGAGAGAGAGAGAGAGAGAGAGAGAGAGAGAGAGAGAGAGAGAGAGAGAGAGAATAGACACTGTTATGTGTTCTTTGAAAGTGTTTTAATCCCTATGTTTATTATTATAGGGGTATGGGGTTCTAGACAGAGAAAAATACGAGCAGCATATCAGTTTTTCTTATATACTTTACTTGGATCCGTTTTCATGCTTTTAGCTATTTTATTGATTTTGTTTCAAACGGGAACCACTGATTTACAAATCTTATTAACAACAGAATTTAGCGAACGACGTGAAATATTGCTATGGATTGCTTTTTTTGCATCTTTTGCAGTGAAAGTAAATGGTGCGAAGCACAGACCGTAAGATCACTGCCTTTCTTTTTCCACAGTGATCTTTCAGCTTCCCACTTTCATTGATTTCACGCGCAGTGTGTTTTTTTTGTTGAGTTCCGGATACACATAAACAAAAACCAATATTACTGGCAACGCGCGTTATTTCTTATTTATAAGTTCACCGAGAATGAGTTGAGTCAATTCTCATATATGAATCATCCTTCGGCCTTAAATGTCAAATAAGAGAGGCCTCTGCTTCCCGTTGCGCCTTTGGCTCCACTCTGGCGATAGATCAGACGCGAAGCGTCTGCTCGAGTACAAATGCGGGTGCTGCCTCCAGCAARCAGTTTCGGAGTTCGAGCGCCCACTTCGTTCGCTGGCCTTGAGTGTGCGACGGACTAACTCAAGTCCGTCGATTTAGGCTCCTTCCCGTCTGCTGATTCACTTAGTTAGGTACTACGAGCCCTCTGTCCCATTCGACCTGAATGGTTCACCGGTTCCACCAAATGAGAAGAGATTGATGACAATCCAACAGGGTTATTCTGTAGGTATTTGGTTGATTGTTTTAACTTTGTGGATTTGTGCAAAGTGTTTATAATTCTTCAATAGACTAAGTTGGATAGGTCAGGTTACTATAGGATGCTGCCTCTGATGTTAGAATGCTTTGTAGAACTGGTGGAAGAGATTAAAAGAAGAAGGATTTTTTCCCTTGACACAGTCGTGGCATTAGCTTTGCCTGGCCGGAGAGCCTCGCTCAGCTCAGGGCTGAGGCGACTTTTCCCGGCTTAATGTTAAAGAAGTTTGATCTTCTTTTTTTTTAAAAAAGAAAAATCGTTACCAAATTAAAAAGAAAAGTCAAAGTTTACTAAAAAATTAGTCAAAACCAGGGTAACCGGCATTCGAGACGAACGCCCGAACGTATGGGACCCCTTGGGGATGCGTTCGGCCGTTCGGGCCGAACGCGGACCAAAAAAAAAAAAAACAACAAAAAAAACAAAAAGTCATTAAAAAACCCTGAAAAAAGATATGTTATGGAGAAAAATAAATGAAACAAGATTTGCCTGAGCATTACATCCGAATTCCTTACGAAATTTGAAATAACAATAAAATACGGAACACAAATACTAATAATAAAAATAAATAAAAATAAAAAGAGAATTAAATTTAGTGAGTGTGCGAGCATGTTTTCGACACCGCCATCTTTGGCAATTTTTCATTTCTTTTTGGCATAGATAAATGCCCTGAAAATTTACAGATGTGTACTTCACATAATACAAAACCCACTTAAAAAGTTTCAAAAAATAATAAAATTGTTTAGACCCCGAACTAAAGTGAAAACAAAAAGTAAAAAGTGAAAAAATACGTGGGCGAGCACGTTTTGACACTGCCATCTTTGGCGATTTTTAATTCTTAATTGGCTTAGCCAAATGACTTGAAAATTCACAGGCATGTACCTCACGTCATCGAGAACTCACAGAAACAAATGCAGAAAAAAATAATTATTTTTAGGCTTCCTGCCAGTGGCTCTCACGCAATTCCGCCCTTTTTTGTCTTTTCGCCCTTTTTTTTCTTTTAAAGTTTGAAATTGGAAGTATGCAATGATTTGCAATTCGTTTGTGTTTGAGCTCCCGCCGATGATGATATCCGGCGCCAAGTCCCCTAGCAGCTTTGAGTTTCCTCAAGGCCTGAATCGGGACGTGTTTGTGGAGATGTGCAGAAATGGCGTTGAGTGAGTCTCCTCAACCGCACATGGCCACAAACAGGTCCACACACATTCAGGCGTTGAGGAAACTCAACAACACCATTTCTGCACATCTCCACAAACACGTCCAGATTCAGGCGTTGAGGAAACTCAACGCTGCTAGTGGAACTTGGCCCTCGCAGTTCTGAGGCCAGGGCCGAGGTCCCATTAGCAAAGAGGATGCTATCGAATGCCTGAATCTGGATGTGTTTTACGCAGAGATGCAGAAAAGCCTTTCAATCTCGATTCCCTGCACATTTCCACAACTTCGTCCAGATTCAGGCGTTCGATCCGATCCTCTTTGCCAGTGGGACCACGCCCCAAGGGGGGTTCGCTTTTGCCTGGAGGAAGGGGAAAAAAATAAAATAAAATAAAATGGTCGTAGATTGCATGGGTTAAAGGCCGGAAAGTTACGATCGGGGGCCAAGTCCCACTAGTAGCAGCGTTGAGCTACCTCAACGCCTGAATCTGGACGCTTTTGTGGAGATGTGCAGAAATGGTGTTGGGTTTCCTGAACTGCACGTCTCCACAAACACGTCCAGATTCAGGCGTTGAGGTAGCTCATTGCTGCCAGTGGGACTGATACCACGCTAGGGCGTGGGGGCGCAGCCAGGACGACGGTGGCCCGGCGACCAGCCCAATTCCAAGGTAAAAAAAAAAAAAAAAAAAAAAAAAAGGAAGTCCAGATTCAGGCGTTGAGGTAGCTCAACGCTGCTAGTGGGACTTGGCCCCGGGGTAGGAGGAGAGAGTGAAGGGGGAGAGGGAGGGGGGGGGGGGGGGGGGAAGGAGCAAACATTGAAAACAACAAAAAAAGATAAAACTTCGAATAGAGGTATGTGGGACCTCCTCAGACATGACCACTTAATTGGCAATGTCAGTCTGAGAGTTTCTTGGTGCGCTTGCGCAACTTATGACAGCATATGAATGGAAGACAGATTCCAAAAAAGAACAAATAAAAAAATGATTTCGGCGCTGCAAACCGAAGCGGAAAACGACTGAAAGGGAAAGGGAAAAGGAAGGCGGCGGGCGGCGGGCGGCGGGCGTCGTTGAGGTTCAAGTCTAGGGTTGGTTTCACGATGTCCAGCCGCCATAGCCCGGGGCGCTCAGCTCGGGCAAGGCGGTAGTCCCACGCAGTAGCTACTATGCTAAAGTAGCAGAGCAGCTAGCATGCGATTGGGCGGGACGGTTCCTTTTCGCGTCATAAGGGGTATTGGGGGGAAAGTGGGGATGGAAGGGGGGGACAGGATGAAGGGGTAGGGAGGAGGAGGTTAGGGGCGAAGGTCTTAAGGAGTACACGGAACATATTGCATCGAATAACGTGGAGTAATACGCGTTTCCTTCACATGTAACTGAGATATTATCTTTACTATCTTGAGAATGTACATGTATCGAGGCGCCTTTTTAGCATTTGGGTCGGCCTTCAGCTTGAGCTTCAAGAAAGACGACAGCGGCGGAGCGACCTACGGTGGTAAGTCTTCTTCCTATTCCCAACCGCATTCCGTGGTTGTGTCCGGAGCCTCAGCCAACCTAAAGCTAACATCTTTCGGGCGAACACTGTAATCTACAGGGTAGAGTTTTTAGACAGGTTCGCGCCGTATTTGCTCACACATCGGAAGGGTAAGAGGTCGTTTTCTCTCACCAAGTGCTCTGCACTAGGTCGCAGTTGAATGAGAAGCGTCGAGTGAGAGTGATTCGACCGAAAATATAATTTTGTTTGGAGGAACGGGCTGCAGCCCCTCCTCTTTCAGGATTTTCGGTAAAGATACATTGACGCATCTGTTCACACCCTCTCGGGTCACCTACACGAACGCATCTGTTCACACCCCCTGGGGCCAGGGGGCCCAGTCCACTAAGGACCGTATCTTGCGGAAAAGGGGGGGGGGCGTCCGACTAGGCCTGGGCCTGGGCCTCGGCGCAGTCTAAAGAACAACAGATTTTTGTCTGCTTTGTCTTTTGTCTTTTAGTCTCCCCCGGACTCTCATCCCTCTCGGGGAGTGAAACCGAGGGGATTTGATCTACGGGCCGTTTATTGAGGGCAAACCCTAGGCCTGCATTGTAATCAGTTCCGCCCTATTTCCGACTTTTGCGTAAAAGGGGGCCCCTGTGTCAGAGCATCTGTCGGGCGTAGGTCCCATAGGTGGAAGCTAGCCTAAGAGTGAAGGTAAGATCCGGTGATACGGTTAAACTGCAAGTGCGACGGGCGGTAAAAAGATCCTTACATGGCGGCTTCTGGGTCAGCAGCCGCCGAGCAAGTTTCACCATGCAGCCTGTCTTCTCCACCTACGATGGCCGAAAAAGTTAGGATCCACGAGATCCTAAATGCGTGTTTTGTTGATGGGATCCTCCCCAAACGGCTGGCTCCTGGGAAAGTGACAGCCGGGGAAGACTTTGTAAAGGTGGCGGTAGATTCTGATCTACTACAGATCCAGGTCGATTGGTTGCTTGAGCATGCTGTGACTATTGCATTTGGCGATGACTCCTCCTCGCTCCCTGCGTCAGTCAAAGAAATATTAGTGAGGATTTATGAAAACGGTTGGGCAGCGTCTGGGTCTCTTCGGGTCCCACCAAAAAGGGGGTTGTTCCGTAATGAGGGTTTTAACCTGATCACTTACATCGCGTCGGCAAAAGAAATAGCCACCTGGATGCACAGGAAAGGAGAAGATAAAATTGAATTGGATAAATCAATATACACAATCTCCTTTCGCCCCTGGATGTCAGAAAAGGAATTATCTGACTGGAGAGATGCTATGCGCCAGGATTATTTTTGAGTGCGATGTTTGGATGTACCGGTCTCAGCGATGCCCCTTTTACGAGGGACGATCAAAGACACTTTCGGGACAGTTGTAACAGACTACCCGGCTTATAAGCATCCACTAACACCGAATCTTCGAGATATTCATTTCGACTTGACCCCCACAGCCAAACTGAAATACAAGAGAAAACTGATAATGGATATGGGAAGATATGGGGAAGTTACTGTGGAAGTGGCATGCGGAGATACACCATGGTGTGCTTCCTGTCGTCGCTACTTTCACAGGGCCACTGATGAGTCATGTCCATCCAATYKRAGGAAAGGYTTCCTACAAGGAGGAGGWGAAGGGAATSGGAAAGGAAAGAAGGGGGAGAGAGAGGGAAAGGACAAGTCTCAAGAGAAAGAGAAAGGGGGAGACGTGGGGGGCTCTCAGGGTAAAGACAAGGAGAAGGAGAAAGAGCAAGAGAATGAGAAAGAAAAAGACAGGGATGATAAGGATAGCCAGATGGAAAAGGGGGCAGGGGAGGGGAAAGAGGGGAAGGCGAAGGAAAAGGAAGACAGGGTCTCTGAGGAGAATTCGCACCCCAAAGAAAAGGAAGGAGAGAAAGGGGGGACGGCGGGGAAACAAGAGGCTCGGCCACCTCTGCCACCTCTGTCTTTCAAAGAAGCGGCTTATCGTTGGCAGGTGAAAGGTAAGAAAGACAAGGGGCATCAGGAGGGAGAAACGGCAGAGGGTTTGAAGAAGAAGAAAAATCCGAAGAACAGTGGGGGCAAGGAGAGACCGGTCAAGGTCTTGGTCCCCACCTCCCTCAAATCCCCGAACTCTGACCCTCAGGGCGTTGCAACTGATAAGGGCCCTACAAGCTGTTTGGAGAAAATAGATCCATTACCTTTTGTGTTCGGAAAAAATAAAAAATCCGGAACATAAAAGGGAGGGAAATTCAAAGAAACAGCGGCCAAATCTACCCCCCTGACGGACCACCACCACACAAATACGGATACCATTTTAACAGAAGCAGGGTTGATGGAGAGGGAGGGTGTAGGCCTTATCTCAGGTTTGCCTCTTAACCTTCAGCAACCCCCACCCCTCCCCACGTCTCCACAAGACCGTACAGGAGGTTCCCTGGACTATCTCAGTTTTGCAGTCCCAGGGCTGTTCGAGGAAGGACGGGTTCACTTTGGTCCAGAATTTGATTCGGAAGGGATTCAAATTTACAACCCCAACAAAAAGGCACGTCTTTGGGATAACACAGCGGCGGCATCCGGGGGAGTGCACGATCAGGGGGTCTCGGGCCAGTGTGAGCCTACTGAGTTGGAACAAAGGAAGAAAAGAGGCCATGCTCAACGGCTAGCCAAAACAAAGTTGTGCTGGGCAGAGCCGATGGTGACCTTGGGCAGGGCGGACCGGGGCAACGCCAGATTTGTAGAATTACTAGTCCCCATGATCTGCTCAGACTCTCCACAAGGCTTAGTCATATGGACGAAGAGAACGGACTCGGACTCACTGTGTCTGTCGTCGAACCCCCTGCCCGCTCCGGTGTCTGGGGAGGAGGCGGCGCAGATGGTGAATGAACACGTACTCTCCCAGCAAGGCTCCTGTGTGTTTTTGGCAGAGCCTCAGATGGGCAGACATATTGCATTCAGACCAGATGGCAGCAAGGCAATCCTTCACATAGCCTTTTTCGGGTTTCGTTCAATCCATAAAGAAGCAATGAAGGATTGTCTGGAAACAACTTTCTGGTTCCCCTTGCAGAACTTTGCTCTACAAATTTGGGAATCACTAGCTGATATTGGTCTAGAATCTGAACTGTCTGCAAAAGAAGTTGCCACCTGGATTGCCAGGGTGGACGCRTCAGATTTCCTATCTAACCCAAAATTTCGGTCTTCTGTGAAGACAACAGAGGCCGCCCTGAACAACGAGCTCAATTCAGCCGTTGACCCCCGCATCCAAGCTTCCAGCGGCCCAGTCCAGCCTCATGGTGCTGCCCAATAGGGTCAGACTGGCAAGCTGGAATCTCAAAGGCCTGGGTGATACATCTAACAGACACAAACGTTCGCGTTTAGCAGCATGGATTCATTCTGCAAATGTGCAGATTTTAGCTATTCAGGAAACCAAACTAAATAAGGAAAGGATCGAGGAGGCTCGTCGTTGGTGGGCCGGTCCCCAGTTCTGGGCTCCGGCGGATGGAACTAAGGGCGGCGTCGCAGTTCTGATCCACAAGGATTTAGATTGTCAAATTTTGGACTATTATATTGACCCTTGGGCCGATGGTTGTGGGTTAAAATAGAAATAGAAACGGAAGAATGGGCGGTCATGTCAGTTTATGCTCCCACAGATTATATTGAACGCACGGAATTCCTTGCCAATCTGCCTGCTTGTATCCCGGACACGGAAAATCTGGCCTTGCTGGGGGACTGGAACACTACACTGAATCCAGGTCTTGACTCCCCAGTAGCCACTCCTCTCCGTTCAGACAGCACGCTGTTGTTGACTCTCCTAGACTCTCAATCTCTAGTAGACACCTACAGGACAATGAACCCAGACGATAATGGGTATACATGGTATGGGCCAATGCTGGATGAGAACACCTCCCCCCCCAGTCGAAGGCTCGACATTATTGCAGTTAGGGGGTCATTGTGGGACAGGTGCATCTATGCTAATTTCGAGGTCTCTTCGGTATCTGATCACTACCCGATCTTCATAGATGTTCTATCTAAGGTCTGCCTGCAAAAAGTCAAACCACCCTTTCGTCTAAACGTCAAAAATTTAAAAGACGCAGGGATACCCACTTGGGTTAACACCCAAATGCAGGAGTGGCTCTTGGCGAGAGACCTGTTTGAATCAGAGGACCAATGGGCAGAGGTGGGGTTGGGCATCATCAGGGAAGCTTTGATTGTGTTCTCATGCATAAAAGCGGCAAGAAGAAACTGGGAAGAGTCACTGTGTGTCCTTGAGATAGAACAAGCGGAAGCAAGCATGGGCCAGGATCCCTTTTCAGACCATTTCTGGGCCAGGAAAAGATTGGAAGCCATGGCTCGGCTAGAGAAGATAGGCGTCCAGAAACAGAACGATTGGCTATAATGGCTAAAGTTACGGGGTATTGAGGGTTATGACCGTATGACTAAACTCACTTTCCGCTCTCTCATTATGGGTCACACAAAACCGGTTATAAGGGAGCTAACTCACCCTTTCGACCAATACAAACCTCTGGCTTCGGATAGCTTAGAGATGTGTGCATATGCATTAGATTATTTTCGGGATATTGTAACTTCTAGGCGTCTTTTTGATAACTTCGGTTCTGACCTCTCGGAGAACTCTACTTTCTGGAACAGATCAAGAGTAGTTATTGGTCCGTCAAGGGGTGTTTTTCTTGATTCCCCCCTCACTGTTGAAGAGTTGACAGTTGCGGTCAAATGCATGGCCAAGGGGAAATGCCCGAGATTGATGGGCTCCCTGTGGAGCTGTTTTTGAGTACCTGGGAAGGTTTTGCCCCCTTTCTATGCAAAATATACAACACTGCATTAACAACGGGCTCTCTTCCTAAAAACTTGGTAAAAGGGGTCATCTCCCTCTTATACAAGAAAGGGGACAAAAGGGTGGTCCGGAATTATCGACCAATTTCCGTCTTGAATGTTGCTTATAAAATCTTGGCCAAGGCACTTGCGCTTCGTCTAGGCGCAGAGCTACCACAGCTGGTTGGATGGGAACAAGGGGCATTTGTCAGAGGACGCTCCATATTTGAGAACATACTGACAACTATCCAGGCCATAGAAGTGATTAGCTCTGAGAAACGCGAGGTGGCGCTTCTGCTCCTGGACATGGAAAAAGCCTACGATAAAGTGGGTTGGGCCTTTGTGTCTACGACCCTTAAACGAATGGGTTTTGGTTTAGGGTTTACTAACTGGATTCATGCGATGTACGCAGAGGCAACTTTAATAGTGGCAGTCAATGGTTATCCGTCAGAGGAGTTTTCTCTCTCACGTTCTCTGAGACAAGGGTGCCCTTTAGCACCACTCCTATTTGTTCTGCAACTAGAGGTTCTCCTTGATAATATTAGATATAATGAAAATATACAGGGGCTAAAAATAGGTCCCTCGCTGCACTGGAAGGGGGGGGCGTTGGCGGACGACCTCACAATTGCATGTGACAATAGTCTCCCCTCCCTACTTGAACTACGTAGCTTATTGGATGATTACTGTGTCTTATCTGAGGCTTCAATTAATTGGTCCAAGTCTGTATTTTTCCTACCTGTTGGGTACGTATTGAAAGTAGACTGGGGCCTGCGTTTGGTTCCCACAGGGAACTCGGAGCGTTTTTTAGGCATACAGGTCGCCCTAACAGACTGCTCCCGGGTCCAAGATCAACTGTTATCGGACAAAGTATCGGCAAGGATAAGGGGATGGTTAAAGAACTACAAGCTCTCATTATTTGTAGGGCACTAGTGTTATCTGCAGCAGCCTTCTCCACTCTATGGTTTCCCCTATCCGTCTTTTTGCTAGGGGAAGGTGCATACAAGGAGATTAAGAGGGCAGCGGGTAGATACATATGGAAGCCTACGGTTGGGGAGGAACAGGGCTTTATAACGAAAGTGGCATGGGAAGCTGTGTCCCTCCCCCGGGCTCAAGGTGGCCTGGGGGCTTTGGACCCCCAAGCCCAGAATTATGCTCTGTTAGCGAAATGGGTAATCAAGGCTTTCTTTGAGGACCATACCAAACTATGGATTCAATTAGCAGAGTACATTTTGGGCCTGGAATGGTCCCTGCCTGATGGACAAGCAGTCTGGCACTGTTGTCTCCTGCCATCCTTCCTAAATAGGCGGCTTACGTCTAGAATCTGGAAGGGTATACTGGGAGCCTGGAGAAAGCCGTTGCCAAAGAACTTCGCCTTGCCAATTACAAAGAAAGAAATAGGAAACCGATATTTGTTCGACAATCCACAGATTTGTGATCTGGGGGGAGACTGCTTTTCGGTAGGGGAGGGAGCGGGCAAATTTGGAAAAGTCTGGCTATGCAGAGGTATATTTCAAGTTAAACACTTGTGGGATGAAGGAAAGGACGACTGGAAAACGGGAAATGACCTTCGGCCTCTTCTCCCGCGCTTGAGAAATATCCTGGAGAATCAGGAAAAACTCGTGGCAGCAATACCATCCGACTGGGCCACCCTCCTAAAGTCAGACTCAGAGAATGCCCCTGGTACCTGGGTTCACTCCGCAGTGGATAATGATAGATTGTGGAAGGTACTGAGACCGGAGCTGGAGGGGGGGGTTAAGGTTGAGGAATGGATAAGGAGATCTCTCAGTAAACCCACGGGACAACTATTGCTTCTGGGTGAAAAACGGGTCCAGGAGACACTGCGCTTGACGGAAGTCAGGGTCAGGCAAGAGCTCAAGACGTCCTTCCTTCTGGGCGATGCAGAGGATTTCAGAGTGGAACCGCTCCAGATGGGTTGGAATACGGGCCAGGGTGGTCCTTCCTCGCAGGTTATCAGCTTCACACCATTGTCTGGGTACTTACCCAAGATCGGTGTGAGGGTACTGAAAGCCTTAGCAAGGATCTCCCCTACAGATCTAGCAACAGAAAGATTCAGAAAGGCCAAGGGTTCTATAACGGGAATGCCGGAGTGGAGAGCCCTCTGGAAAGCGCTCCAGCACGTGCCGTCTCAGAAGAATGCAAGCCTACTGTGGCTTCAGGCACTGCAAGTTATCCCCATGGCACTTTGGCTAAACTCAAGGGGGATGAATGTTGCTGAGATATGTATACGATGCGACTGGGGTTGGGAATCTAATTCCCACCTCTGGCTACAGTGTCCGCTGGCGGATGAAGTCTGGATTTGGTGGACGGCACAGTGGGTGACCATGGCTAGTACTAGCTTTCCATGGACAGACGATTGGACACTTTTTGCTACCCTTCCAGCATCAGGTCTAAAGTATACAGAAGGTTGGGGCTACGTTGCCCTGGTCTGCAGGGGAATAATCCTGCAGGAGATTTGGCAGGCTAGAAACGCCCTGGTGTTTGGAAGGGAAAAGAGGTCCTTTCACCAACAGAAACAACGGATTCTTCAGAACATCAGGTTACTGATCATATCTGATTGGAGGAAATGTAGAGAACCACAGGGTAAAGGGAGGCAGTGGTTCGCAAAGTCCTGGGAGGGGGGCGACTGTTTTGCGACTGTTAACTAGGGGGAGAAGCTTCAAATTTCCAATTGGCTGTTTTAGCAGCATTTGTATTTAGAGTCATCTTAGACTCGAAGGTGCCCAACGCAGGGAAGCTTGGGGAAGTGAGGCTGGCTCCGGTCGTGATAGTAGTCGGTGATTTTTAAGTCTGCAGGGGAGTGGGAACTGGGAATGGATACTTCGAAAGAACAGTCGAGCTGGAGGCTCGATTCCGCGGATCACATCTTACTCTCCGAAGACATCTTGCATCCTTGAGTATCAAGCCTTTAGTTGTGCCTGTTCGTAGTATTGTCCTCAAGGGTACAACCTCCTTAATTGGGCTTCATGGGTATTTTTTGGAAAGTTGTAGTTTGAATTCGGGACGCTGGACCCGGTTTCCAGCAGTACTGATTCGGGACGCTGGACCCGGTTTCCAGCAGTAGTGAATGGCTTTTGACCAGTCTGAGATCGGTTTCTGACGAGTTCACTCGTAAGCTAAACTGGCTGAGGCTGCCAGGATAACTCCGGGTTGAATTGTGAGGTCCCCGGCCTCTCTCCATTACTTTTGTAATAAATTGTCAAGCTTTAAATAAATTAAAAAAAAAATAAAAAAAAAATGATTGCACTTTTGCATTGTCCACGTGGGCGTAAGCATGTTACGTGTTTTTTTTTTTTTTTTTTTTTTTTTTTTTTTTTTTACCAGTAAATTTATAATTCCCAATCAAAATAGAAAAGAGGGGGACCTCACAATTATCCCGGCAGCCTCAGCCGGGGCCAAGTCCCACTTGACCGGATTCTTCATTTCTGGGCGTTGATTTGCATGGTCTACGGTCCGGAATGGAGGATCCGGGTAAGTGGGACTTGGTCCCTGGTTTCCGGCTGGGAACTCCTTCAACAACCAAATTTGGTTGTTTGAAGGACTTCCCATATTATTATTATTATTATTATTATTATTTTTTAGTTCCCATATTACGTTGTCACGGTAGCTTATGTAGAATATGAGCAAAAAAAAAGAGAAAAAAAAGGATGAAATACAACTAAAATAATTGATATTGTTTTTCCGGTCGTAACCATCCATCACTCCGTTCATCAACATCATCATCACAGCGGAAAATAAATAAATAAATAATAATAATAATAATTACCGAATCTTTCCTGCGCACTGCACCGCACGCCCGGATGGATATCCTGGATATGGTCGCGCCGTCCCCGCGCGGGGGAAGGCCGCGCTCAGGGGGTAAGGGGGCGCGCGGGGGCCCACAGCATAGATACGTAGACTTCTCTCTCTCTCTCTCTCTCTCTCTCTCTCTCTCTCTCTCTCTC
>BFEA01000318.1:226378-236664 GCA_003427395.1 Chara braunii | reverse complement strand
GGCGTTTCTGGCGGAGGCTGCGACGGTGGGTGAGGGGAGCCGGGTGAGGAGGGAGGAGGGGGAGAGCATGCAACATTCTGCACCTGGGACGGCAGGCAAGGGGATGAGGGTGAGGAGGGAGAAGGAGGGGGAGAGGATGGTGCAACATTCTGCACTTGGGAAGGTTGGCCATCAGTCGAAATGAGGACTGTCAGCGTCGTGGTCTGTTGTCCCGATAACGAGGTGTGAAAACATTCCATTTTCCTATAGGTCCACGTGTTATCCTCTGCCGCCCAATTTTT
The DNA here is from genome assembly GCA_003427395.1 of Chara braunii. NCBI lineage: Eukaryota > Viridiplantae > Streptophyta > Charophyceae > Charales > Characeae > Chara > Chara braunii. The sequence goes on along the minus strand of BFEA01000318.1, from coordinate 236,383 downwards.
CCACTGTACTTTTCCATTGTCATGGACGTCTGCTAATCTGCAATGGGGGTCTAGCCATTGGTCTCTGAATGATTTGATGGCCTGTTCTCTCATCTTTTGGTCGGGCATGTTGGCCAAATCCTTGGTAAGTTTTTGGTTGGCTTTCAGGATGTTTGCCCTTATCACTTCCACTAGTTCTGCTTTTGCCTGGTGGAATGTGAAGGCAGTATCTTTCCTTTCTGCTGAGCACCTCATCCTCCATATCACCATGAGTACGGCAAGTCTCATGTGTTTGAAGAATTTACGTTGGAACCGTGTCCATGTTGATAGGACCGATTTCTGCCGTCCCAGCAGAATGAGCCCGAGATCCCAGTGGAATACAGTGCCTGTCAGAGCATGCCATAGGGCATCCCGCCATTGCCACACACGTTTGGCCATTGGGCATGCTAGCAGGCAGTGCTCCAGGTCTGCCCGACTTCGTTGCGTATTGTCTCCGCAGTGGGCGCAAATGGGGGACAATACTCCTGCGTGTTCCAAGGAGGAGCGAGAGGTTACCCATTCCGGGGTTGGGAGGCAGCGGTGCAAGATTTGCCAATGCAGGGTCCTGTGGGATGTGGGCAAGATGTGTGCATATGTTTCCCAAGGGATGCGATGCAGGTTAGAGTCATTTACCGGGGAGTCTCTTTTCCATCGATTCTGCACTATTGGTGCGGAGATTTGAAAAGGATGAGCTTGCTTGTACCCATCTTTTACTGTATATTGCCAAATTGGAACGGGTTTGCGACCGCTCCATTCCCACTCCTCCGGATCAAAGGGGAGGGCACAAATCGGGGAGGTCATTTCGTAGGCAAAGTAGGCCGTGTCATCTGATCCCACCACCCTAATTCTCGTGAGTTCTTCCACCGGTTTCGTACAGTTGTGGACTGGGTCTTTTTTGAGTGCTGCCCACCTTGCCCCTGGCACATATGGTTGGAAGGCTTGCAGTTGTGCTTTATCGTTGGTTATATGGCTTATTCTGTAGATTGTCATAGGGATGGGATTATGATTGTTATGAGTGACCCAATCTAGACTACGGCAGATCGGACCGTCTTGAAGGGTGTCAATCCACTGAGGCGGCAATGCTGCTTGTAGTTTTTTTAGTTTGAGTATGCCGTGCTTGGTGTTCTTGAGGATGTGCCTTAGTTGTTGATGGGATTTCCATGTTCCCCGTTGGCTGTCCCAAAGATCCCCCACCACATATATACCCTTCTTCATCCATGTGAGGCAGTGCGAATCAGTTTTTAGAGAGAAGGGTTTATCTGATTCATCACGCACCTAAGGGTTTCCGAACAGTGGCTGCCTCCATATTTCGTGCCACCTAAGGGGGGGGTCTTTCTTTGTTGGTCCCATCAGTCTCCATAAGTGTATTATAGAGGTCCAGAGGGGGTCATGTTTGATATCCCATCTAGCCTTATTTCTGGCCGATCCGTCCCTCCTATGGCGCGGTGGCCCCGGCACTGACCAATCCGGATTTGTTAACCATTGCAGTGGGTGGACCGGGTGGTCCTGATGGGAGGGGGGGGTGAGGTGCAACAATTGAATGCCCGCCGGTGCTGCCATGGTACGTCATTTGCAAGCAGCAGGCGTATGATAACTTTGAATATGATAGCCTTAATCTCGTCCCCCGGATCCAGTATTCCCAGGCCGCCCACTTTTTTTGGTTGGGTTATGTATTTCCATGCCACCCTTTTAATACATTTTGTCATCTCATGATCATTTCTCCATAGGTAAGCGGACAGGGCTGTGCGCAAGTGGGCTAGCTGGCCCTTCGGGATTTCCCAGAATGTCGTTTTGTACCAGATTGTGGCTAGAATGACATTATTGATTGCCAACGCCCGTCCCACTAGCGATGTATGAAGGCCTCCCCATTTGGCCAGCCGTTGCAGGGCAGTTTGAACCAGCACTTGACCATGATGCGAAGGGGGTCTAGTGCTGTGAGGCGGATTCCAAGAACTTTGATTGCCTCTTCTTTTGGTTTCCAGCTAACAGGCGGGTCATCCGGGGGCTGTATTCCCTGAGGGGACATCCACCAACCCTCAGTTTTCGTCCCCCAATTGACCTTCATGTCTGCCGCCACCGCAAAGGTTCGAATAGTGTTCGTTAGTGCGTCAAGGGATTTTTTTGAAGCCCTGATGAGAACCGTGATGTCGTCGACAAAAAGAGATGTGACTGACACTAGATGGGGTGGAAGTTCTGGGATGTTTATGCGTTGGATCGCGGGATTCGCTCGAATCATTGCTGCCAGAGCCTCCATCACTAGGACAAAAAGGAGAGGGGCGATCGGATCCCCTTGCCTAACCGACCTTTGTAACGCGAACGGGGGGGACAAGTGACCATTTACCATGATGTTTGTGGCCGCCGATCTGTGCATGATGGATACCCATGCTCTGAATGATTCCCCGAAATTCATTTTTTGTAGGGAATAATCCATGAAGTCCCAGTCGACGTGGTCATATGCTTTTTCAAAGTCAATGAAAAGGACTGCCGCTTCCTTACCATGTTGGCGGGCGTACTTGATGGTTTCATTAACTAGAAGCACACTGTCCTGGATGTTCATGTGTGGCATGAAGCCCGTTTGATCTTGGTAGATCAGATGGCTCATAAATGGGAGCAACCGTTTGGTAAGGGTCTTGGATACTATTTTATAGGGCAGAGGGAGGAGTGTCATTGGGCGGTAATTCCTCACGTCCTCTTTCATTCCTTATTTATATAGCAGCGTAGTGACCCCCTAGCTAATAAGTCCCCCAAAAGATCCCTCACTCCTCACCGCTTGAACATAGGCTGTAATACTGTCCTTGAAGGTATTCCAAAAAAAAAGTCAGAACTCTTTTGGAAAGGAATCTAAACTCGGGTTTTTTTCATCTTCCATGTCTTTCAGAGCGTCAAGGAGGTCCTTCGGTGTGAGCGGGGCTTCCAGCTATTCTTTCTGAGATGATGATAGCATGGCAGGAAGGTGTTGCAGCATCTTACAGCGTGCTGCAGCCAGCTGTTCTGGCTCCCATTGTGCGGACTCGGATGCGTACAATTTTTGGTAAAATTGGGCGGCATAATCAACTATCATGTAGGCATTGTTCGCAATGGGGTGTGAGTGATCAAATGGGTGATTCAACGATGACACCACAGTTTGTCTTGCCCTGACCCTGACTTTCCTGAAGAAGGATTTGGCCATCGTCCCATCCGAGTCCTGTTTTTTTATTCGTGCTTGGATTCTCCATGTTTCTGCTTGGGCGTCCAGGTAGGCCTGTAGGTGATCTCTGGTTGTCTGTAATTTGTTAAAAGTTTCATCATCCAAGGGGTGGGTCTGCATTTTGGTGTCCCAATTTTCTAGTTCATTCAGTAATTTATCGAACACCGCCTTGCGATCCCTCGCGTGGATGATGGAGAACTTTTTAACCCTGTCTCGTAGTTGCGCCAGCCCATCATTGAACCAATCCACTATGGAGTGGGTTGTCTCCCTCTTTGCGGACCAATAGAGCCAAAAATCATTGACCAGAGTTTTAAGTGCGGGGAGTTTTAGTAGAGACGTATTAAATTTGTAAAAGCTCGGTCCTCGTTCAATTGGGTGGTGGAAGGACAGACCTAGGACTATCCCTCGATGGTCAAAAGAGTACAGGGGCTGAGTGTCATGATATCTGCTACAGACAGCGTGCCCACCAATTCCTCTGAGATGATGAAGAGATCAATTCTTGAGTTTGATCTGCCCCCTGGTCCATTTGATCTCACACATGTGTATGCTCTTTTTGTGGGGTGCAGCATCCGGTAACCATCCTTGAGTTGTAACGTAGCCATGAAACGGGATAGCATGTCCACGTCTGGTGCCCATCTGTCTCGAGGGGCCTGTTGTGAGGACCTTCTATCTAGAAGCGGGTTAGGGGTAATGTTGAAATCCCCAGCGACAATTAGGGCCAGGTCAGCAGGCAGTTGCTGGTATAGTTGATGAAGGGTGACCTTTCTAGTGGATCATTAGGGTCGTAGAAACTCACAATAGCAATTTCATCATCCCCTAACATGACTTTTACATATACCCACCTTCCCTCTTGTTGGTCGTACTCGTGGGCTACAGGTTTGAGCCGAGACGAGTGGAGGGTCCATATTGCCACACCTGTGGATGCCCCTGATCTTGCTGGGGCTGAGAAGATAGTGTATGGCCAGACCCATTTCTCTTTCACTTTGTGTGCCGGTGAATTAGTGAGATGGGTCTCTTGGACGCATATTGCGTCCGACCAAGTGCCCAATCCCTCTGTTTTTAACATTGTAAAAATGACCTGTTTTTTTTTCGGCGAGGCCTGTGCCAGTCCATTTAGATTAAGAGCTCTGATATCCAGGTCTGCGAGGGCAATTTTTCTTGCCCAATCCGGTGGTCGTCTCACCGGGGGTGGGATGCGTGGATCCGGGGGGGGGCTGTGGGGGAGGCTGTGGCGGTGGAGGTTGGTATATCACGCAGTCCATATGTGGGCTCATATTCATGTTCATATTAGTGTTCTTACTGTTATGTGTCCCCCACCTTCTTACTTGTTCACTAGATGTAGGTGAGTGCTTGTCGGTATCGTTTCCCCTTGGATGATGTGTGATGTCATGGCAATCTGAATACGCTGGTTTTGTGTGACAATATCTCCCAGGTCCTCCTCCGTTCCGTCTTCAGACTGCTCCTCCTGCTCCTCCTGCTTTTCGGCGTCAGATTCTTCATCTGTTAGCAGATCTATGACGTGAACCGCCGTTGAGGGTGACTTCGACAATTCGTTTGTTGCAGTAGGGGCGAGCAAGCTTGCCGGTATCATCTGAAGAATGAGGGGCTGGGCGTGCTGCAGTTCTAAGTGCGGCGGCTGTTGTCCTTGAGTTGTGTGTGGGATGAGATTACTCCCCAATGTGTCGATGCAACTGCCCCCCATCTCTTGTTTCCTCTGAGATGTTCTTTCTAGTGTGCACGGCGCCATTTGCCCTTGTCGCTGCAGTTGTTGTCCTGCCCTGTTAGTGTTGACAGTATGTTGTGAATGATCTGTTGAAACTTTATTGTTGAGATCTGTCAATAATGATGTGGCAGTGAGTATGAGGACTTTTGCCACCATCCCCCAGTAAACCTCTTCCATTGTACTAAACTGGTTGACCACTTGCTTGACCTCTTGTTTGGTCAGTACTATTCTTCGATTTTTTTCCCATTGCAGCGGAGAGACAATCTCGCTCAGGGATCGTCCCCCTGGGGCCAGCGCATTCTGTAGAATCCAGTCTGTCAGTTCCTTTAGATGAGTCCTCACCTTCTTGTCCCTTATCAGTGGTTTGTGTTTTGGGGCTGTTTCCATTTCCTGATCCATGGACGGATGGACTTCTGCCGCCCTATCTGCCCTGTGGGTGGATTGGGGGCAGATTTCTTGGGCTTTCAGCGGTACCCCCTGCGGTGTTGGCTCCATTTCTTGGTCTATGTTTGGGTGTATGCCTTCTGAAGGGTAAGGAGATTCTGAACTGTGATTTGCCTGTACCGGGGACATCTCGTGGTCTCTCCCCGGATGGATTCCTCCTTGGTGATCAGGCGGCCAGCTATCGGCGTATAGAGTATTTCCACTGTGGTCTCGTACTGTGGGGTGGACGTGTGGTTGGGTGCAGGAGAGATCGTAGTATGGTGAGAGTCGATTTTGTTGCTGTGCCAGCATATCGTATGCATGGTAGTTTTGCGTTTGTGCCTGCCAGTACTGTTTTTCCTGTGTTTGTTGTTGGCTGTCCTGCGAGTCCATGAGACCGAGTACTGCCTTCTGGGCCTGACTGTTTTGTTGGAGCAGAAGGAGGTGTTGGAGATTGAGTCCGTGGTAGTCCGGCTGTTCGACAGAGGCATGTGGTGCCATTATCAGTGGGGTCTTCCTTTCCTGTGCTCTGTCCTGCATGCAGTACTGGAGCTGTGTATGCTGCATTTGTTGTTCCGCTAGATGGTGGAACAATTATTGCTGTTTTGGTGTGAGGGCTGCCTCTCGGGATGTGCCACCCTGCCAGCCTCCCCTATCCATTTCCGAGTCTTGATCTGTGTCGGATTGTGACGATTCAGAAGTCACATCATGGATATGATCATCCATCCGGGGGAGGATTGCCTGCTTTTCATTTCTTAATTTAATTGCTTCGTGTAGCTCAGCTTCGGCTTGGTCCTGCTCTTCCATTAGCTGCCTGTACCGCGGTGTATATCGCGGTGTGTCTCCTACCCACCCATGAGCGTTCGTAGTCAGATTTGTAGGGGGTTCGTCCTGACCGCAATCGTTCTCATCTTCTGCCTGTTGCTGTTGCGGGACCGAGGGCTGTGTATCATTTTGCAGGAGGGCATGTGGCGGTGGCCGGGTTCCCTTGGCCTGTGTAGTGGTTTGCTGTCTGTCAGCTTGAGATTGCGTTAGGTTCATAGGTTGTAGAGGCATTCCCAGTATGGTGTGAGAGGCTTGGCGCAGCTGGGTCCCCAAGTTGGCCCCCAAGTTAGCCGCTCCGGTTTCCGCAGGGAACAGGCTTTTAATCCCCTTTGCGACATTATGAAGATATTCAAAGCGGATGAATTTATTCATTCCCATCAGTTGAGGTCTGCGGTGTTTGAAGTGATGGGTGGCCTTTGGGTGTGTATTACCTGAGGAGGATGGTAAGGACTTCCCCAAGGCGACACCCTGGCGGTCATCTTGCTGTGATCTTCCCGGTGCTAAGGGGAGGGGTTCCCGTGTGGACGTGTGCTGCAATAGAGCCGGCTGAACAGTAAGTTGCGTGTGTTGTTCCTTTATGTTTACTACCGGTGCCCCTGTTTGTCTATCCATACCGTTCAGGCCTCCTGGTGGTGTGGTTAGTACTATTGCAGTTYCGTGCTCTTCATTCGATGTCTGTATTGCTCCCCCCGCCTTATCTGTGTGATTATCATCYCTCTCCTGCCAGCTCCCTGCAAATGAGCTAATTGCCACCACTTCTGTGTGGTCAGTGCTGCCCGATTGCTGTTTGGCACCCAAGAACAACATTTCTCCCCCTGGTTCTTCTTTGTAACTATCGTGTCCATCCTGCGAATTGCTGGTGAGCCCATAAGTCTGGCGGCCATCTGGTGAGTACTGTGCGATTGTTCGGCTCCCAGATGGTCCTCTTGAAGTGCTCTTCCTCCCTCTGGTTTGTTCCTGCATGTATCGTGTTGCTCCTGCCGGCTCCCCACTACAGTTTTGTGGTTGGTGCCCAGCTCCCCTTATGCTTGATTGACTTGACTGACTGAGGGTTGCGTCAACCCTGGGTTAGGTGCATTGGCACACTGCTACACATTCTGTTCTTGTATATCCTCTACCGGAAAGGCAACTACTATGTTATGCCCATTATCGAACTCAGTGCCTACCTGTCCGGGGGGGGACGCACGATTCGCTTCTTGCTGCTTGTTAGGTGTATTGACGCACTGTTGCACATGCTGTTCTTGTGTATCCCCTGCCAGAAGGGCAAATACTTTGCTATGCCCATTATCGAACTCAGTTCCTTCCTCCTTGGGGGGGGGGGAGGCCTGAGACTCTTCTTGTTGCTGGTTAGGTGTATGGCATGTTGGGGGCCTAGTTGCTATCTGCTTTTTCTTTGCCCCCTTGCGACTTTGACCCTTCTGTGTTTGCCTGGTCTGTTGCGAGGGAGAACTCAGTCTTGCTGTTCGGTGTGATTCATTGACTCCTGTGTCACAGTGACTCTGCCTGTTCTGTTCTGCCTCCCACTCATTCTGCTCTTTGTTCTTGTCTTGTTGCGAGGCAGAGCTCAGTCTTGCTGTCCGGTGGGGTTCATTGGCTTCTATGTCACTGTGATTGTGACTGTGACTGTGGGACTCATTGGATCCTGTGTCACTGTGGCTCTGTCTGTTCTGTTTTGCCTCCCTCTCACTCTGCACTTTGTCTTTGTCCTGTTGCGAGGCAGAACTCATTCTTGTTATCTGGTTGGACTCAATGGATCCTGTGTCATTGTGACTGTGACTGTGACTCTGCCTGTTCTGTTCTGCCTCCTTCTCTTTCTCATTCTCATTCTGCACTTTGTCCTTTTTCTTATTTGTGTGTCTTACTAAGGGGGATCCTCGTCCTCTTCCTCCTCTTCCTCCTCCCTCTCTTGTATGCTTATGTGGCCAGTTTTGTGGCCGGGGCCAGTTTGTGTTCCATTTGTCCCTTGTGTGTGTTTGGGCGGCTCTGTCGGAGTCTTTTGCTGTTTGGCAGGCGATTCCCGAGCCTGGTGACCATGGTCTGCACCGTTAGGCGCCCGAGTTTCTTGTGGTTGTGGTTGTCTCAGCACACGAGCTGAGGTTCTTGGTGTGGATGTGGGCCGACCTTGTTCTTTCCAGGACCAGTATCCAGGCGAGTCCTCCCCCTGGACGAGAAAAGACCATCCTTTTAGCCCCTCGTCGTTTGGTAGCCAGGTTCCGGCCTCCGTGGGGTGGGGGGACACCATTCCATTGATGGGTTTTTTCCTGGACTTTGGACAGCGATGGTCCGTACACAGATGACCCTTTTCTTTGCATGCATAGCACCAGGGATTTTGGCTATGGCTGATAGGCACGGATACCCGTTTCCCCCCGTATATATAATCCCATGATTCGTAGAGAGGAAAGGTTTTTGACTGGTCCCATTCCACCGCCACTAAGAGGGTAACATCCCTCTTCTCCAGAAATGCTGGCAGTTCGTGGACAAACCCTTTGATTGGGGCCAGAGAGTTGAGGTCCTGGATGATGGCCCCCTGGATTGCCAGCGGGGCATAGCGAAATTCTACCCAAAAGTTGTTCTCCATGATTTGTTGCCTACGATCATCCGCTGTGAATGGTTCCCCTGGCCTCCACCTGGAAATGTGTACTAGCTGGCCCCTGAATTTGAGATTTTTTAATCCCAACAGGTGAGCGTGATCCCCCGGGTAGAGGGTGATGACCGTTATTGCGGTCAGACCAGCAGATTCTATGAGGAAATGGTCTACAACTTCTCGTGATGAGAATTTAAAGCTAGCCAGGACGCCCGCCACCCACTTAATTCTGTCATTCATTGCTATTGTTGTCTGTGTCTCCTGAAAGTGAAATTGGACTGCGTGTTGGGAATAGATGGTATTCCTAGTCGCCACCGCTTGTGGAGGAAAGCTGCAGAGGGGGATGATATACCCGTCAATTTCCTGGTACATCTTTTCAGTTTGAACAAACAGTTTTTGGATGAAGTGGCTTCGTGTCGGGTGAATTGCAGACAGGGCCAGGGGGTCTTTAGTTGACCGGTGGTGCACTGGAGTGAGCAACGATTTCAGCGACGAGTTAGGAGAGGGATGCTTCGGATTCGTACTCTCCATATGTACGGTAGAGTCTGCCTGTGTTTGCTTGAGTTTTGTCGCCCATGTTTGTGTAACCCTGTGACCTTGGTCTGTCGCATTCCCCCCGGTATTGTGGCTGCCATCCGAGATGGGTGGGGGGTTAGCCGTAGTGACGTTCTTCCCCACTGACGCCTGACGCCACACCCCTGGATGGGGTAGGCTGGGGGTGGCACTCACATTGTGTGTCCCTTTGTTCACCTTGGCGTCCGATGGGCAACCGGTTGTGCCCAGAGGGGCTTTGATCGGGTGCTGTATTTGCTTTGGAAGGGGAGACCCCTCCCTTGTGCGCCTCTTTTTCCCATGAGTGAGTGAGTGAGGGAGGGAGGGAGTTGCACTCGGTGAGGGTACAAATACTATCTCCTTCGTCGAATGTGCAGTTGTGGAGTTTGGTCCCCATGTCAAAACATAATTCTTTCAATGAGTGGCCGAATCATCTTCTGGCTTGTCAGTAATCGTCGGTGTCCTTTTCCCTATTGCCTTCTGTAGAGTGAGGTCGTGGAGATCGTTCCTTCAGTCAATCTATTACTAGGGAACATATCAGCACTCGTGGATGTGGGAAGAGGCCCTAAACAACAGTAGATGATTATTTGTGAGGGGGTCATGCCTTTGAGGGTTGAGAGTTGAGCATTTGGGGTAGTGTGTGTGAGACGGGGGCGGTGAGATTGAGAGGGGATAGGCGCAGAGGTATAAAGA
>BFEA01000318.1:150400-171553 GCA_003427395.1 Chara braunii | reverse complement strand
TGCCTCCCACTTCAGTTTTCTTTGCTTTTCCTTTTCCTTCTGGCCTCCCCGTTTGTCACCACTAGTACTTGCACAAGTGGTGCTAATATTCTTGGTCGTCAAGATGTCGATCTTGATGGTGCACCTTGCATTTATTATTTTTCCCTCATGAGGTGCCGCCGTTTCTTCTTGGGACTTTCACATGTCCCCGCTACTTGTCCCGTTGGTGGTCCCCGACACTTAGTCCCATCGGTGGTTTCCAACACTTAGTCCCGTCAGCGGTCCCCGACACTTAGTCCCGCCGGTGGTCCCCGACACTTAGTCCCGTCGGCGGTCCCCGACACATTTCGCCCCGGACGCCATTATTTTTACTTAGTCTCATGTGGCCCCGGGTGCCTTTCCCCGAGGTGTCCCACGCCCCTTGGACGTCTTGTCGCCCTATAGCGACCTCTCTCCTTAGTCTTTCCTCGCGCCTTGTGCGTGCCGATCTTTTTTGTCGTGGGCCTCCACTCCGAGGCTCCCATAGGTGGCCCCCACGTTGGCCCCTCATTTCCTGGCTTCCCGCGGCTTCTGGCCGCCCATCCCTCGACTTCCTCATTCCCTTATTGCTGTCGCGCTGCAATTGCTAGTTTAAAGGGCCCTTTGGTCTTAGTCTTATTGCATTCCGATGGTCCACCCGGCCTCCTGCTATGTTTTATGTGCCCCTGTTCTTGCGCTTGCTTGCTTGCCGTCGCTAGTTCTTTCCTCCTATGGTTGTCTCCTCAGAGCATCACTCCCTTTTGCGGCCTAATCCTTTGTCTTTTCTCTCTCCTGCTTCCTTATTCCAGATTTCTCTGTTGTGCACAAATTGTCCGTATTCAATCTCTCGAGTGATGGGAAGTTATTCGGGGTCCACCAGTCCCGACACATTCCCCCCACTCATTCGCGATGTCCTCATCGCGCACCAATCTCTTATTAGTGGATTTTGGAGGGATAGACGGGAGAGGAGGATGAGATGTTATGGGTGGTTAGTTTGCTAGGGTCCATTCCGTTCTTACCCTATTCCGTTCTCAACGTTTTCCTTAGTTTTCGCCCCTTGGGGTAGAGGACGGTACGGGGGAGTCGAAGGTTCTACAACTTAGACCAGGTTGCTCATTTCCATCATAGCTCTGCCTCTTTATCTTTCCCTCAATTGAGATGCAAACCATCTCTTCTGTCAATTCTGTATACCCAGCAGGGCAACCCATAATTCTTTCAGCTTCAGTAACATGAAGCAGAAGGGGCTCTCCTTGCTTCATGCACTTAACTACTGGTATGCTGGTTTTATTCCTAGGATGACAATTTGTTGTCATAACACAATTGGTTTTCTCATTTTATGCCTTGACTTTGTTGATAACAAATTGTAGGCAAGTTTTTCGGATGCAACTCAATGTCAGGCATTTGCTCCGAAAGGGAGATGTTTGTCTAGTACAACCGCCGCCTTTGCTGTGGTGATACCCACTTCGAATCAGTGAGCCCAGACACAACTCCCCTTAAGTACTTCGTAATCTCAAATCTGTCTTCCCATTTCATCGAGAAAGCATTCTCGAGCAGAAACCATTTTGGTCTCGCCTCATTCATTACTCTTATAAAAAATAATCTACTTTTCGGTCCGTGCAATCCATGTTCTCTCTTTACCGTTCCCTAACGCTCAGGCCTTGCCAAATCCACATGCATCTCCCCCAGGTCCTTTCCCCCGACTCTCCTCTGGTCCTGCCAATTTTGCATTCATATCACTCTTTGTCCTTTCTTGTTCCTTGCTTATTTTTAACTTTTTCATGCATGCTGCCCAGTTCATCTCTTGTGCATCTCTCTTTCAGACACCTTGTCAGACGTTTTTCGAAATACTCATCTGTTTTCCAGTCTGCCAGTCTTTCTCTCAGATCCATACATAGTCCATCATACGAGTCTTTTCTTTTCCAGACGTCTTGCTCGACCCATTTTCAAGCTTATGCCAAATCAATCACACAAGTCGTTTGCCAGGTCTTTTCTCAAGCTTATGCAATGTCAATTTCTCACCCGTTTTCGTCTGGACATCTTGTCAGGCCTTTTCTCAAGCCTGGGCAAAGTCAATTACTCATCCATTCTTCTCTTCTTGACATCTTGTCAGGCCTTTTCTCAAGCTCATACAACGTTAGTTATTCATCCTTATGTTCATAGTATCCTCCTCTTTTGCACGTTTTTTCTTCGATAGATGACACACCTTTCCCCCACTCAAAATGCGATGTCCCCATCGCACGGCTAGTTCTCACTCGGAGGTACGTAACCTTTGGTCCACCAACGAATAGGCGGATGCCGACCCATCAGCCCCAAAAAGGAAGGGTGATCAGTCCTCCCCCTGCTGATAACTCACCTCATCCCCTTACTTCGTCCGACCTTTTGCCGCTTACGAGACGGGCGTCATTACTGAGGTACCTCCTCACATCTGGAAGGCAGGTCCAGTCCAAGTCTCCTAAAACTCCGTCTTGCCGTAAGGGCTTCCTCGCGAATCGTTCCTCCCGAGTGATAATTTTCTGGATCCGGCCTCTTCCTTTCAAGAGAGTTGGGACTCTCAATTAGTCTGCGAGTGCAGTTACGAAGACCTCACAATTAGTCCCGAAGCGGTTGTAATGCTCCGGCGGGGCGGTGTAAATGCCTCGTGGTGGTTGTGGCTTCCACCCGGTACCACGCTCAACTCCTCCCTCTGGACAGTGCTGCTCAACATAACACGAGCCGGCGTGGTCCATTCCAAGCGGTCATGCCGCCCCTCAACGACTTGGCGTGTGGTTGGGGAGAATAAAAGAGACTAGAAAAAAAGAATGGCTCTCTCGCCCATTTGGTTCCCTCACCCTTTGACGTTTAGGCGTTCAACACGAGGCGCAACTTGAACTTCCCGACTAGAGCTCGTTGTCGAGGTCAGATCCGGACGTCCTGCACCGATCCAAGTGGTAGGTGCCTTGGTCCTTTAACCCTCATCCTCTTACAAGAGGAACAGGTCGCGCTGAGACTTTTTCCCTTACAGGGATAGAGGTCTTGGGGTCGCGGTGCGAACACCGGTATCCCCCTCCTGCTGAGGCCAAAGACTAAAAAAAAATAAAAATCATTTTAATGCTATTTCCAAGTCCATTTCAAGTTGCCTACGGTCCCTTGCCTATGCAATGCAATATTCAATCCTCAATCATTCAATCCAATGCTATTTCCAAGGTTGATTCTCATGGTTGGTCTGACAACCTTTTATCAACAAGGTCACCCCCATGGCCGGTCTGACGATCATTCTCTCAATAGCCATTTCTCAAGACTGACCCTTCCGCTCACTCAATCCTCAATTTTCTCATTCCTCAACACCCAATCTCTGTGACCGTCCCAATGGTCCCTGCCCTTCTCAGCTTTAAGGCTCCGCCTTCTTTATCCTGTCCTTCTCATTCACATCTTTCTTTCGCCCCCTTGGCTATTTCAGCGGCCGACCCACCGACCTTTTTCCATTTCCTCCATTCAACTCATTGGCTATTTCAACGACCGACCCACCGACCTTTTCCACATCTCTCATCCCATTGGCTATTTCAATGACTGACCCACCGGCCTTTTCCATCTCTTTCATTCATCCCATTGGCTATTTCAATGACCGACCYACCGGCCTTTTCCATCTCTCTCATTCATCCCATTGGCTATTTCAATGACCGACCCACCAGCCTTTTCCATCTCTCTCATCCATCCTTTGGCTATTTCAATGACCGACCCATCGGCCTATTCCATCTCCTATTGCTCATTCCAGCTCATCCTCAATCAACCTTTCTCAATCAAATATGCAGGGGACCCCAATGCCTATTTCAAAAGGAATGATCCAGAACAACCTGGTTAGGGTCGTTATTTTTCATTCTCAAGTCGAACAGCCTGGTTAGGGTCATTCCTTTCCATTCTCAAGTCGAACAACCTGGTTAGGGTCATTCCTTTCCATCCTCAAGTCGAACAGTCTGGCTAGGGTCATTCCTTTCCATTCTCAATGTTAGTGCTCGAGGGGGTGGGCCTCGAGGTTACGGATCTCATTTCTGTCTTGGAGGTTAGAGGGTGGTCATCTCATCGCAGTTTTGTTTTGCGTGCTATTTTATTTTTTTTCTATTTCTTTCAATAATGTACTATCCATGCGTACATCCGACTTAGCGTCTAGTACTCAAATTGGGGCTCGCGTCCCCAAGCAGCACTAGCCCACCCGGCCGTTCATCCATAACAAAAGACAGACGTTTTTTTTTTTTTTTTTTTTTTTTTTTTTACTCATTCCGACAACTCAGATCTTGATCATTCTCAGACTAATTCATGACTCAGTTGGATTAGGCTCCTAGGGAAGGAGTGTTCTTCACGCCCCTTAACCCATAGGTTCCCTAACCTCTCTTGTACTCGACCAATCATTCAATGTCATGGTTCGCTCGTCAATCCGTACTCAAGGTTTTCCCCTCTCAAAAGCATAGTCCTTGTTCCATCCAGAATTCTCAATACACCCTCTCCCAATTGGTCTCATCCCAAATCCCATGTCTTTGTGTTGTATACCCACTTTCGAAGGTAACCCATCCAAAAGTAGCCTCAATATGCTATCTTCTAATCTTATCACGACACAGCCTTAGCTGGCCCTTCCATCATTCATCCTTTGCAAGCTTGCCCATACTATACACGTTCTCGTCATTCTCATGTCTCTGCAGACGGAAGAGCAGCGATCCTTTTCAATGCTAGGTCAACACTCAGTCCCTATTGCTGCCTTGCGCCTCGTCTTGCCCAGTTCCTTGTCCACCCCGTTCCTTGGCAGGTTTCCTAATCCCGAGGCCGTAGGTCTCGATCTCTTTTTCCATCCTTACAATTTTATGTCACTCTGCCTCGTTAAAAAAATCTAGTGATGTGGATTTCACCCCTTCCCTTGCGAGTTTCCGAGTCTTGATAATCCATTCGTGCCTGATTACATTGGTTCATTGCTGAAACCAATGACTGGGCGTGGGCCCAAACTCGTCCTCCCATCTGAAAGCCCCATCGCCCGGTTGGTGCATCGGAGGTCGCCCCTCTTCACTAGGCCTTGAGATCTCATCCCTCTCATCCCCGCTGCTGATTTCTAAGACTTCTCGCATATCCTCTTCCTCGTCCCCCTCGTCTTCAGTCTGTATGGGGCTATACTCACCATCAAGGTTTTTTGGATCGTAGGTAAAAGGGATCTCTGTCCCCGTCCCATACCCCTCGCAACTGCCGTGACCGCTTCGTCCTTCAAGCGGGCTCTCCCTTTTCTCCTCGTCCTCCTCACGTTCGTCGCGCATACCTTGTCCCCCCTCGCTTTCCCCATGCCAAGTCTCACATGGCTCGCCCATGTTGGCCTCTTCCTCGTTAGGGACCCGAGCCTTATCACCCATTTCTGTGTTGCCTCTTTCTTCCATATTTGCCCTTCCCTTTTCGCCCTCACTGTCAGATGATATTTCTATACCTTCTCCCTTGCGGAGGGGTGAGGGTTTCCTACACAAGCATTTCCTTCCACCTCTGCCTACCACTGGCCCGCCCATGAGCCCAATGTATAATTTTCTCTTCGTTGTCCTCCTCTCTTGGCTTGGTCCAGCTTCTTCCCCTCCGGTAGGCCTGTTGATTGCCCCGCTGTCGTTCTCGTTGCCGAATTCCATTTTTGTCTTTTCTCTTTTTACTCCTAAGCCCTGTATAACAAAACAACACCCGCAATGTCCCTCACACACTCGCGCCTCCCCCCCCCTTAGGCCGGTAGACATTCCCAAAATGCACCCTGTATCCCTCGTACCACGCCCCTTTTATACATGCGAATGCGTCGTTTGCGATGACCCCATTTTTTTCCCGTCAAAAGCTATGGTACAATGCCCCAAATATCCCTTCTAGTTGTCACACAAGCCAGATATTGCAAACCCCCAAGTCATGCTGCCTTTCAACCTCAGTCAGTCCAAGTCAAAGCGCCAATCCCCAAAAAAATGACAGTCCTACGAACATGGTCAGAGACAAACCATAGTGTGGGCAATGTTGTCGTCAGTCTTTAGCTTGTGGCTCCTCTGTTTTCTTATCTTCGACCTCCTGAAGCCATTGTTCCACTGGGTCCCGACTTTGAAACCTGACCACTCGTTGTCCCGGGAAGGGCCCTTTCAATCAAGTTTCATCCAAATCTTTCAGTTCGAAGGTGTTCAGTCCCACCTGCTTGGCGACCCGGTAGGGACCTTTGAACCTCCTTCCCAACTGTCCTGACTAAGTACTTTCTAGTGCCAATTTCCTTAACAATACCATCTCTCCCACCTGAAGTGGCTCCTTTCTGACATTCTTAACCTGGTCCCACCTTGCGTTGTCCCTCATTCTGCTGTCCAGCACCCGGCTGGTGATGTCTTTCATGACCTCCTCATTCTTAAGGATTTGTTGACATCTTGCCTCGATTAACTCTTCAGTGGTCATTTGCGGATCATCATCTAACCTATTCCAGGTAGGAACCAAGGCTTCCACAGGAAAGTCGATCTCTTTTCCGTACCAAAGTTATGTCGGGATACATCCTGTTGTCCTTTTAGGAGTCATATTCTCTGCAAAGACGGCCTGCTTAAGATACCTAGGTCAGTTTCCCAGATGGTCTGCTGCGAGCTTTGTAATCGTGTTCTTCAAGGTTCGATGTCCCCTTTCCACAGGTGCATTGGCGTCAGGGTGATACGGCTCGATGAGTTTGATCGGTACGCAGAGTCTGTTAAGCATCCCCAATACTTTTTGGTTCACAAATTTTGTCCCATTGTCTGCTATAAACCTCCTCACGAACAGATGCCTTAAGTAGAAGTCTTCTATCTAGTCCGCCACACTCCTCCCTGTCTTTTTCTTGAGGGCGACTACCTCCACGAACCCACTCAAGTTGTCTCGCGCATCCAGGATATACCTGTACCCATCCGTTGATACAGGCATAACCGCAAGGTCGAGGTGGACCAGATGTCCCGACCCTAGCACCCGCGTTGGTCTAAGCGGCTCGAAGACTCGTACCGAGCTTCGTTCTTGGCAAATAAGGCAAGTCTGGCAGTATATGGCGACCATGCCTGTCATGCCTGGCCAATAATAGAGCGGCGTTATCTTTGCAAGTGTTCCTTTGGACGACCGATGACCTCCAGCTAACCCGTCGTGCATTGCCTGGATAACGTCTACTTGCCTAGATCTTCCGCACACAACTCTTCTGGGCATAGCACCTTCCTCCCTTCGGAACAAATGCCCGCCCCTTAGGACGTTCCTTTCGGCTTCTTCTCTTGTCTTAATACTGATTTCCGTAGGTTGTTTGTTTCCTACCAACAACAAACCGATCTCCCGAAAGAGTCCTTCGTATGATTGGACATAAAAAAACTCCTCTCCTTCCTTACCCCCATCCTTTCCTTCCTGTATCTGATTTACCACCCATTGCAACTATTTCCTTTCCCAAGATTCCACTAAGCTCATCACTGCTTCCCGGCCTCCTTCGACCACCATTGTTATTAGCTCCTCTTTCGGTCCTACTATCGCTCCCCATGAGTCATTTTCTTCTCTGTGTCCTCGAGTGCTGACTGGTCCTTCTGTCAGTTCTGCTACTACGGCAGATGCCCCCTTCTCCAAAGTCTGGATCAATAGTTCTCCCGATGTGCATTCTCCGCTCATCATTTCGTTGTCCACCGCAAAAGTTCCTCCTTCGTATTCGAGGAAGACGTTTATGGGCTCTGCATCCTCCATCCCTTCGGGAGTGATGCAAACCCGACTCAGCCCATCTGCCTTGTTGCGAATTCCAGCAATCCGTTCGATCTTGTAATCGAACTGCTAGATGAATCCTACCCATCTCCCTACCATCGGATCTATAGGCCTATAATTCTTTAGAGCTCTTGCGATATTCGTGTGATCGATCCTTAAGATGAACCACCTCCCAAATAGGTAGGCCTGGAAGGTCTTAAGGCAATGCAGGATGGCTAGGACTTCCTTCTTGAATTGCGAGTACCGCCGTTCTGCGGAGTTCAGGGTTCTACTTTCGAATCTAATCGGCATCTCTTTTCCTCCCTCATCCATTTGAATCAACACACCTCCTACGACCAAAGGTTCTCCATCCGTCTCTAGGATGAAGGGTCGTCCCACTTCGTCATGAAAACAAGGCGCGGACAGGGCGACTGTCTCAGATGTCAATATGTCCTTGAGCCTTTGGACAGCTCCTTCTCGCTCCTCCGTCCAATCCATGGTTCCTTCTTCCCTGATCATAGCCCGGATAGGCTCAGCAATCTTGGCAAAGTTCTTAGTGAAGATCCTCCAAAAGACGACTATGCCTAGGAATGCCCTTACCTCCGTCGTCGTGCGCAGTGGCGTCGGCCACTGTGATATTTTGTCGGTCTTTGCCGGATCCGGCTTCCTGCCGTAAGCACCGCAACGAAATCCTAGTATAGTTACCTCCGGTACTGCTAGGATACTCTTTGGTCCACTAGCCGTAATGTTGTATACTAGGAACTGATAGAGTAAGTCCTTGATGTCGTGCATGTGGTCCCACACAAAACGTCGGATCCCTGGCTGGACTTCCGTCTCGTCCTTTTCTTGCGCGCCTTTGATCGGATTGTCATCGATGTAAGGTTCACATTTTTTCTGGGAACATGTCCCCGGCCACGGCGAGCATCCTGCGTTGCGCTTCGGCCACCGCTTTTATGAATCCCTTAGGTGTCACTTGCATCTGTAGCTGGCCTACGGGGGTGTGCATAGCGGTGTATGGCCTGTCTCGAACATCCAATGGAAGCTGGTCGTACCCTGAGTACAGATCTATCAGGGAGTAAATGCTCCGACCGGCGTGCGATTCTGCTAATAAGTCAGCCTGAGGTAGCGAGCCAGCATCCCGGATGGTTACCGCATTCAACTTTTGCAGTTTCTGAATCCACCTTAGTGTCTTGTTAGGCTTCCGAAAGATGAACCACCGATTTGCGTATGGCGATGCCGTAGGCTCCGCAACGAAGGAGTCCATCTTCGCTCGGAGGAGGTCTGTTACTTCTCCCGCTATCCCAAATTCATAAGATGACCCCTTGTCATTCCAGCACTCATGTTCTACCGTGTGGATTCTGACCGGAGGGATCAACTTTGCATCCAGTCGTCCCTTCTGGGGATCACTAAAGGCAAACGCCAGGTGAAATTCCTGGCAGGTCCTTTTGATCAGGCGGGTTTCTTCTTCCGTTAAGAACCCATCTATCCCTATCTTCATTGTGTCCGCTACCTCATTTGGTATCCAATGTCCCTCCGTCGCCCTTCTTTCTCGGATCACTCGAAGGACCTCTTCCTCCTTCTCCATAGCCTCTTCCTCTGATGTCTCTAGCAGGATCGAGATCGGTTCTGCTTTCTTCCCTACCGGCTTGTACTTTCGAACACTTCCTTCCGGGATCTTTCTCTTAAAAAATGAACAGTCGGAATTGCCCCCGTCGCCTCTACGACTCGTGGTTGAATACTAACTAGTTTCCCATTCAGGCAATATCTATTTTGCACCTCTCTTTCGAACTTGGCCAAGGCTGCCGAATCCTACCTTGTGGTACCTGAGGGCCTTGATGAGTTGCAATAGATCAGGGATCTCGAGTGCGATTTCCGACACGTCTATGCGTACTTCTTTCCATTTGGGCAGGCTAGCACCAAGTTCGACCTCTAACTCCTTTTCCGCTACCATAACACCTAGGACTTCGTCCTCCTGCCTCCTCTTCTTCTGGGGCAGACCCATCTTGATCCACTCCTTCTTGTTGAATGCTTCCTCAATCATGATTTTTACCCTTTCTCTCATACCCTCCATCCGCGCGAAAGCCCCTTTTCGCGTGCTATCCTCGAACGACGGTGACCATGTTGCCAATTTCCCCTTTGGAGGGTCTCCTCCCGTTCCAAGGAGTCGGAGGAGCTCTCCCCGGCCGGTCACAGGGTCCTCTATATCTACCGTGTACGAGCCATCGTGCAAGTGCATGCCTATTATTTCTACGTTCGCGCACCACGGTCTCCCGAGGATTATGTCGTGGTCCATTTCCTCCATTACGGTCATCCGCTGAAACGACCAGATCGACTCCCTGACCCCTGCCTTCACAGCACACTTCGTGACGTACCCAGCGAACGGGATTTCCCCGCCAGCTCCTCGGATGCTCCCTGTTACTTCCTTGTTTACCGTACATCTCGTGATGGTTGCAAAATCTCTCCTTATGAGAGTGATTTCTGCTCCCCCGTCTACTAATGCGCCGGTGTGATGACTCCCGATCCGGATTTTCAATTTCCCTACGGGTAGCGCATGAAAGCTAAGCTTCGTCCCGGGTGGTGATCTCATGACTTCGCCGCCCTCTCAGTCGGGCAAGCTCAAAAGAATGTCTGCAAAGACCTTTTCGAGATCCTCCAAGTCCCCGTGACTCCTCTGAAGGTTAGCCACTTCTTGTGGAACTTCCTCCTCCCTCTCCCCTTCTGGTAATTCGGGGTTGTCACCTATTTCTACTCGCCTCCGAGGCAACAGTTGTCTGAGCCCCTTGAGCAACCTAGGGCTAGCCTGCAGCATGGTCTAAAAAGATACCGACACCATGGTTCCTAGTAACTTGCTAATAGTGTCGTCGAGCTCAGGCAAGGTCAAGATCGGGATTTGATACTTAAACTTCTTCTTAGCGGCGGTAGCCTTGTCCGCAGGCTCCTCTTCCCTAGGTTTCCCATAGACTTTCTCTGGTTCATCGGCCTCAGGCTCTGCCTGGGTTTCGGAGCTTCCAGCGACCTCCTCCATAATGGTGTCACGGTTAATCCTTCTCCTGGCCGTTCCCAGTCCAGTGGTTGCGTTCACCCTATCACGTCCGTCGCTTTCCAAAATAAAGTTGGCCTGCGGTTCGCGCCCCCGGAGTCGATCCCAGATAATCTCACCCACCGGTTCGGCTTCTACGGTTGTTATTTCTAAGTCGTTGAGCATGATAATGGCTCGCCGCATCCCTCCTAGTGAATTCCAGTTCACCCGTTCCCCTTGTAGTCCAAATATCTCCCCTTTTAATGACCTGGTACACCTTCTTTTCAGAATATCATGGTTGAGCTTTCGGCATGCACGCACATAATGTCTTATCGCGGTGCGGTACTTGCATTGCTCGTTAGCAGGATCTCTCCATCCGAATCCCCGGTCTGCTACACCTGGTGGGACCACAGCTTCCTGGGGAGGGAGGGCAGGTCGGGATACTTGCGTCTGCATAACCAGTAGCGCGCCTTCCATTCTTTCAATCTTATTGTCGACCCCGTGCACCCGTTCATGTAGACTTTCAATCCCCTTCTTTAACTTGTCGCCCGTCCTACCGGTCAGATCTATGACCTCTCCTTCCTTGAGCAAGGCCAACGTCTCCGTTACTACCGTTTTCTCAGCCAGATCCGTTACCGTGCTAAAATCAACATCCTGCGTGTTTACGAACTTGCTCATCTGTTGGTAAGCTGACAGGATCTTATCTTTGTCAAACTCGAAGAACTGTCTGAGGAAATATTTGCTCATTATCCGGTCCGTGACCCCGGGGATCCTTAGTGCTACTAGAGTAAATTCCCGTAGGAAATCATTGTACGTTGCGAAGTTCTTCCTCTGAACTGCCGCTTGGTTGGCCTCCGTTGCCATTTTCTCTACCGCTAGGTACTTCCTCATCATCACATCCCGGGTCTCCTTCCAAGACCGGCTTGCGGCTACAATGGTCATTATGTCCCATCCTAGGCTTAGCGACATATGCTGTCCTTGGTGGTCCATCTTTTCCTCCTCGGTCCACTTTAGTAACGCATCTAGGTTCTCATAGTCGATCAGGAACTCTGTGATGTTTGCTCCATCGAAAGTCAACTTTTTCTTGGCGTCTGCCATATAGCCTTGATTTTTGTTTAGTGCTCGCGCGAGGGACGACACTATCTTCTTAAGGCCGCTCTCAGAGCTGCTGGCCTCGCCTGCCACACTGTTATCCGGACTTTCCTTGCTGGCCTTCTGTCCCTCTCTGGTTTTCATAGTTCCTTCCGGGTCAAACCATCCTAACACTTTTTCCCTAAGGCTCCAAAGTCTTTCGCATCCTCGCGCTACTGCTGGCGTGATCGGCAGGCGGGTAGCCCTACTATCCATGGTTGGCGGAGTTGTAGCCTTTTCTGCTTCCATCCCCAGAGAGTTATCTCTCTCTTTCCTTCTCTTGCTCAACGTTCCCCTACGGTCACTACCTTTATCGCCTTGTCCAGTCCCACCTTGGCTGACTATCCGTTCGTCCTGGGGCTCCTCCTGCAGAGGACCTTCCTCGTTTCCAGTCATCATTTCCTCAATCAATTTTGCCTTGTATTTCGCGGTCCTCTTGTCTATCTCGGCTAGTCTGCACCTCGTATCCGTGACCCTTACTTTCTTAGGCATGGCTCCTTCCGAGTTTTGGGGGCTTGTCCTATCCTTATTTCTGCCTTCCTTGGTCCCCTGGGTCCCTTGCCTGCTTCCCCCGGCTTTCCCCGAGCTTTCCCCTGTGGAGATTTCCTTCCGGTTCCCTTTGGTACCATCCGAATTTATCGATTCTTTGTCCTTCTGCCCCCCTTCGCTCTGCGCGGCACTGCCTTCTAAGCCTGGTTCTCCTTCACTCTTACGGTTATTTGTCTCCTCCTCCGTTGCCATTTTGCCTAGTTCTGCATAAGCCAAATAATTCCCAGGACACACGCAATGCGAGGTTTTTAGGTTCCCTAGGCTCACAGCTGTTGGCTTATCTTCATAGTCTTCTTTCCTATCCCCGTTTTCTGATTGCCCTCCTTAAGGAGGAGCCACGACTGGCCCTGCCGCCCAACCGAGCTATGAACGTGATTGGGCTTTCTTTATCACAAGCTCGTTTGTAGTTCCCTTGTCCCGTCGGCCGACGCGAGGGAGTCCGGGTTAGGCATCCTGCTAGGGGAAGCCTTCCCGAGCACCGTTTCCCGTTTTTGACCTTCAGGGTTATGGTCAATCATTAGGAGTCTACCCCCCCCCCTTTCTTTGTTTTGCTAGTGGGTTTTAGCCATCCATGTCTGAGGCCCCTTTCTTATTTCCATCGGCGAACTTCCGTACGCAGCGAACTATACTCGATCTGCCCTATTGACCCGCATGCGGATGCTAATCCCGCTCTCGCTCTCGCGGCTCTCCATCGTGGGCCCTGTTTCCCCAGAACGGCCCGTGCTCCACAGCGACATCGTAGAACATCCCAATGGTAGGGGATGGAAAGTGGCCTGCCCAGACTATCGCTGAATCTGCCAGCTCCCGCGCCCTTGCGAGGCTTCCGAAGACGAGGTCTATCATAAAACGGGGCACTCAGCATCTCAGCGGTGTGGTCGGTGTCCTGAACTCCCTCCAACCTCCTATTTCCACCCGGGTCAGTAAGCTCACGTTCCTTCTTCCCCTGACCGATTATCCTATCCGGGTCAATGTCCGGGCGGCCCTTCGAAAGACCGGGGTCAGCTCGTGACCTTGTGCTATCTCTACTCCCAACGAGTGCTAACCGATCTCAGGCAAATACATGGTCCCGGTAACTTCCAAATTAGAAAACAGATCGTCTCCGGGTCCTCGATGGAGTCTCATCCCTGTCCACCGACATTCTACCAACATAAAGGCGGCGTCCCTTCCCAAAGTCACAGCCCGCCATTCTGTGTCGAACCCCCGATAAGTAGAACTCGACGGGAGGGATACTTCCTATCGTCCTCCGTTGTTCCAGGGCGGTCCGGGGTACCGGGGCTGACGTTTCATTCGCACACGGGACTGACATTTCATTCGCTCACGTCTTGCCGCCATTGTTACCTTGGCGATTCCCTGCATAGTCCACATAGAAAGGGTTACAACCAATCTTCAGAATCCACCCACCTACTGCCTCCCTTATCCTTCGTGTTTTTATTTATCTTTTCTAGTCTCAACTATCCCTCTATACCCCTGAGAGCAGTAACCTCCCCTGGCTGTTCGTACAACCGGTAGAGATCATCTATGTAGGTCGCGCCCCGACCTACCTCTCGCCGGATGAATCTCCACATGGTCTCATCACTTATTTGCGGAACTCCTGGCCTAATATTCATCGCTGCTCGTAGAATGCAAAGCACCTCGCGCCCTTGTTCGTCCCCGAAAGGCCCCATCTCTAGGAAGGCCCGATAGTATTCTCGATACATTAATGCTTCGTCAAAATTTAGCCTAGTTATGGCAGTCACCGCCTGCTCCACTCGTTCTATGTCTCCCATTCGTCTTAGCAGGAAGGGTGGTAGACTCATCCGTACGACCTCATTTAGCAGCTCAAAACCCCCTACCGCGGCGACTTTTACCTTAGCCGTCACGTCATCTCGTTCCGGATCTGCAAACTCAAACCCCTCCCGTCAGGTTATTTGCCATGCCCCTTCGAACATTCGTACGGGGTCATCCCTTGAAGCCAAAGCAATCCCAAAGGTCCGTCATCCCTCTTCCGACAGGTGTAAGGATCCCGTCGCATATATACGCCCTGGGCGGTTCAAGTTTACGCCCCCGAACTCCCCTCTCGCACGCCATTCCAGCTTCACTACTAGGTACACCGTATCTTCCACCAACTCTACCCCCACCCAGTCCATTACCGGATTGCCTATCGTATTTCTTGTCGGCAGGCTTATTTCGACCCTGCCCTCTGATATTCTTGGTGGCAGGATCCCACGAGGTCTATCCGCCCAGGACGTCATTCGTCAGGCCATCTCGCAATGTCTCCCTTCCTGCTTTCTTAGTCCGATCGCTGCACCCACCGAGATTCCACGCCTTTCGTGTTTTAGTCTTTCAACCCTCCCTACTTATCGTACACTGGTTCTTGCCGCTATCCCCAACTCATACACGTTCAATTCTACCCCCCTCCCCCATTTTCCAGTTGTTATCACTTCCCCCTCGTTTCGATCCTTATGCACCATCTACGACATAATGTACACACTCTCTTTCTTATGTTACACCTCACTTCACAAACACCCTCCATACTCAGGCCTTTTCGCGGTGTTCGACCCCTTGGCCTCATTCAGTCGAACCACAGTACCTCAAATAGTTTAAAGACATCGTCTACGTAGGAGGGTGCAGCCGCCGCCTCCCGGCTAACTATGGCGTCCCAAGACTCCGCCTCTACCTCTAGGCGGTCATACCTGCCTATTTTTAGGACGATGATGACTTCCTCGGCTTTAGCTCCGTAGAAGGGTCCATATTTCAATGAGAGCCTATAGAACTCCTCAATCAACCAGGCACACTCTATATGCACCTTTCTCATGGAGTCGGCTACTTCTAAAATGTGCTCAAACCCCCCAAACCACTCAGCTATGAATTCCGGTACCCAAGCCGTTATCCGTAGACTTGGAGGCTTGAGTTCCTTCCATCCTCTCATCACAACTCTGCTACTAACTTAGTCCCTTCCCTAGTTGGCAAACAGCTTGCCTTCCTTCCGGGTTCGGGTCTTGCATCCCCTAGAAGCCACATCGGGTCCTGTCCCATTGCTAACATGGTGCAAAACAGGTGTCATCCATCCTCGGAAAGGACAATCGTTCCAACTGACTCTACCTTGCCTTCTGCTATATCATCCCAACCTTCCTCTTCCCTTATCGGGTTCCAAATCCGCTCTATCCATACATATGACAAGTCCCGGGCAACCTCAAACCCAATCCAGTCGCACGTGGTCCCTCTCCATCCGTTCCCTGTAGGTATAGGCATTTCTATTCCTCCTCCGAGTCGCCGTGGTTCCCAGCCTTTGAAGGGGTATTCCATCATCCTTTCTTCTCTAGTCATCTTTTCTTTTCCTGCACAATACCAGGTCACCCGTCCTCCCTAAGTTAAGTCACCCTACCCCTCTTAGAAATCTCGGTCCTCTATCTCTTCATTTTCATCTTCATCACTGAAGTCGTCCTCCTCGTCGTACATCAACTCCCTTACCTCATCTAGAAACATCTCCCATATTGCCACATTCCTATAGACTATCCCCCAATGCACAGTGCTAGGGACAAAGATATTGTCTATGCTAAGGCAGTTTAGTATCTCAGCCAGCTCCTCCGCCCAGTTCCCCTCGAACGGCCCCATCTCTACTGATAACCGAAAAAAATCTTGCCTAGCGCATTGGTATAACCCGAGGTTCGTCATGGACTGGCATATCCATACTAGCCTGCTCCGAGTTCCGAAAACCGCATCCACTAGGAAGGAGGGCACCACACATCGCATGGTTCTTACGGGTCGCCTCATGCTTCCTTTATCCCCAAGTTCCACCCGTACGTCTATCTTTTTCATTTCCATTTCCCGCCGCTGACATGCAGCCCGCACAACCTCTGCTTCTGCCTTCCTAAACAACTCGTCCGGTGTATTCCCGAGTGCCAACTCTATGATCATAGCTTTTTCCCCATCTTGCGACAAGTAGACCCAACCTCGGGCTTCCACTGTCCCTCGAAATTCCAAATCCATTGAACTTGGTGACAACCTCGTCAAGCTGACATTGGTCCATATTGTTTCTATCCAAAGGAAAGCATCCTCTCCTTCCAGCATTACCGTTTGATACGCTGGTTCAAGGTCCGTCCACGTTCCATTTTCCGAGAGGACGACCGATACCCCATCTTTTACATCTACTGGCATTTCCAGTCCGCTAGTATACATCGGGGAAGGCAACCATCGCGCCATCTTGTTTTCAGCACCCGACCCCTGTTTTCATAAAAACGCACCAACCGATCCTTTTGGTCAGGTCAACTCTTGCCCTAGATGAGAATTATTTCAGACCCCTCATCAAGGTCTCCCTATTTTACCTCCCCATTCCTAAGTACCTCCTTCCCATAATTCCCTCGGTCGGCCATCCATTTGCCCGCATTCCTTCTCTTGGTTCCATTCCAATTGACCTCTATCCTCCTTCCTTCCGATCATCTCTCACTCGTGCGGACTTAGATGGGGGGGGAGATAGACTTAGAAATATGTCCCATCCAACAGTCCAATCTTAATCAATTTTACAGAGGGGGAACACATAAAAGAAAAATCAGGCAACCTCACATACGGGCCGGTCATCTCCTCACCGGCCATCCCAATATGGTCTCTCCGCTGGTACTATCGGTAGAGTTTTATCCCGTACCTCAAGCGCAGCTCAACCGTCGCGAGCGCGGTATCCAGGTATCGGCAAGGCATTCGCCCTTTCCTCCTTACCCAGAATACCCCATCCCGACTTGCCACTCGTGTACCCAACGTTAATCTCGGGAATCACCCCGCACATCTCGGTGAGCCCATTGGAGCCGGCCGTCTAAGCATTCACTTCCATCGGTCCGACAAGAATCAGTTTTTCCCAAGCCATGCTACGAGAAGCTTTTAATCGCCTCTGAGGCTCCTTCCTTGCCCCATATGCAGTGGTCCCCCTGCCGTCTACCGACAAGCAGCTGCCCCGCCTAAAAATGTTTCACACTCGGCCTAGGCAAGGTCATCAAGCCATTGCTCGGACCGCTCGGGTGAAGATGCTACTAATCAGCCGACGAGACCAACCCTTGCATGACAGTCCGGTGGCCCGACCCCCACACACGGAACCCGGTGAACTTCAAAGAGGACGACCATTCTGCATCCCGCACTGGCCGGCGCAAACCAATCCTTTTCTTCTAAAAGGCAGGACGCTCAATCCCATCATGCAATCACAAGTCCCAAGCGGGACACACATAGTACAAGTGTTTTTCCCTTGGTGCACCCAGCGCTTCCTACCCATAACTCACAAATTTTTTCTCAAGACAATGAGTGTCATTCCCCCTACTTTCATACATAGTGGTTGGTTCGTCTCGTGAGAATCTTCAAGGGTGAGCTAGTTTTCCTTGCAGTCTAGCAACTCCCTTCATTTCCTTTCTCTTCGCTTGTCTGTCATTTCATAGGGTGAGATTATTCTTTCTTGATGACCCGTTGTGTTCATGTTGGTTCCTTCAATCATTAAAAAAATGTGCAAAGTGCATGAGCCCGCTGGGCTCAAAAGAAGAAGGGGAAAACACCCATTCGGTCGGATCACTCCGCCATGGGATTTTTATTGGAACCTGGCCTAAGCCAAGCACCAACCGCCTGCCAGGTAACCGGAGCCCTTCTTTCATACGAAGAGGAATGGTCGACCTGCGACTTGCCCAAGGCTTCCCCGGACTGGCGAACACCAGCACCGGACGAAGGAGGGCTAGAGCCATTCCTCAAAGGAACGGCTGATCAAGTGCATAGCATGCATGCTATACCTCCAGGCCTGGTCATACCATGCGCCCAGCCACTCTCAAATCTGATTTCTCACAAGGGAAAGAGTAAACACAAGTCCATTTTTCTTATCTTGGGTTGTGTACACGTCAATGCGTCAGGCGCCCCCATTGGAATCGCAAGGGTCAATTTAACCCCATGCCCGTCACCTCCACTATTTTTGTAGGGCCAAACCCCGGTAGACTTTCGAGCCTTAGTCGACCCCACTGCAGGTCCCAGTTGGCTCGGCCCGCCCACAATCATACTAAGGGCGCGGGCCATTCGTCCCAAGGTCACCCCCACCTACTGCTTTGAGATGGATGGGGGTGGACCATCGCGCGAGAGAGCTTTGACATTGGGGATGTAGCTCAGCCCTCACGACGGGTGGTAGTCTCGCTGGTCGTTCCGCAACGCTGATTTTTTTTTTTTTCTTATTTCTGTTCTCAAGCAATTGCTCCTTCCAATATGTAGGCAGTCCAGGGGTTCTTTGATCGTTTCTCTTCTCTTGTGGGTAGGCTAAGCGTCATCCTTAGGCCACATATTATTTCCCTGAGCATTTTGGCTATATGGCGTCATCGGGGTGTGGCGGGGCCGTCCTCCCCCTCGCCTCTACGCATTCATCGGATCTCACAATTTGCTTCCCACCTTATTGAAGTAGGCCCCTTAGTCTTTTCGGGGTCCTCATATGCATGCACATACAACATAACATTTTCCTTGGTACGATTGCACTCTCAATCACACTTCCAAGTCTCAAGTGCAAGAAGTCATTTTCATGAATTGGCTCTATGTCAAGGGTCCCATAGCCCCTTTGTCTCTCTTCCCTTTCCCTTTTGGTGCCCAGTTCCTCTCGCCCTTATCCCGCTCAAGGCATTTCTAGTCATTACTCACCTACACAATCCCACACGAGCAAGAAGATTCATACAATGTCCCTCGTTGGGGGTCAACACATAGCCCTTCCCACATGCCTATTTTTTCCATGCTCTTTGACTGTGCTTTGTTCCCTTCTTGTTGTTCAATCAGCCCATCCTCTTCTCATAGTCCTGCAGTCGGGGAAATGGTTGAGTCAAACTGACCTCTCTTTAACTTATGTTTTTTTCGGATCTAGCCTTTCTCCCACTTTTTCAAGCGTCATTTCTTTTGCCTTCTTGGTGGCACAAGGGACCGGCTATCCTTCCCTTGTCCTCTTTCTCCACCAAGTGAGGTCCGATTTCGGTCACCATCCGTACCCTAACAATGTTTCCAAGTGAGGGGAGAAAGGTTACTAATACGCCAAGTGAGAGAGAGAGAGAGAGAGAGAGAGAGAGAGAGAGAGAGAGAGAGAGAGAGAGTCACAAGGGACCGGCTATCCTTCCCTTGTCCTCTTTTTCCACCAAGTGAGGTCCGATTTTGGTCACCATCCGTACCCTAACAATGTTTCCAAGTGAGGGGAGAAAGATTACTAATACGCCAAGTGAGAGAGAGAGGGAGAGAGAGGGAGGGAAAGAGAGAGAGAGAGAGAGAGAGGGAAAGAGAGAGAGAGAGAGAGAGAGAGAGGGAAAGAGAGAGAGAGAGAGAGAGAGAGAGAGAGAGAGAGAGAGAGAGATCAGCCCCCCCCCCGTAACAGCAACCAAACGTCGATCACCCGCCCTGGTAGTGAGAGATTGAATAAGTATATTTCGGAATAACATGACAATGTGAAACTAGACTAATGGTAATACATGCACAAAGGAGAAGAGTTCAACAAAGTAAAAGATCCGGAACGTGAACTTTACAATGAAGACTAGACTAGAGGAAAGCTCATGCACAATGAGTAGATGTCAACAAGTAAAGATCCGGAACATGAACTTAACAATTAGAGACTAGACTAGTGGAGGCAAATGCATAATGGAGAAGAGTTCAACAAGTAAAGGTCCAGAACATGAATTTGACAATTAGAGACTAGACTAGTGGAAGCACATGCAAAAAAGAGAAGATCAACAAGGTGAAAAACTGGAACATGAACTTGACAACTAGAGGCTAGACTAGTGGAAGCACATGCACAAAGGACAAAAGATCAACAGGGTAAAGATTCGAATTATGAACTTGACAATTAGAGACTAGACTAGTGGAAACACATGCACAATGGAGAAGAGTTCAACAAAGTAAAGATTCGAAACCTGAACTTGACAATGAGACTAGACTAGTGGAAAACACATGCATAATGGAGAAGAGTTCAACAAAGTAAAGACCCGGAACATGAACTTGACAATGAAGACTATACTAGTGGAAAACACATGCACAAGGGAGAAGAGTTCAACAGGCTAAAGATTCGGAACATGAACTTTGACAATGAGACTGGACTAGTGGAAAACACATGCACAATGGAGAAGAGTTCAACAAAGTTAAGATCCGAAATATGAACTTGACAATAAGACTAGACTAGTGGAAAGCACATGCTAAATGGAGAAGAGTTCAACAAAGTAAAGATCCGGAACATGAACTTGACAATGAAGACTAGACTAGAGGAAAACACATGCACAATGAGTAGATGTCAACAAGGTAAAGATCTGGAACAAGAACTTTGACAATGAGACTAGACTAGTGGAAAGCACATGCACAAGGGAGAAGAGTTCAACAAGGTAAAGATCCGGAACATGAACTTGACAATGAAGACTAGACTAGTGGAAAGTACATGCATACGAAGGGAAGATCATCCGGAACATCACACTAAGTATGAACATGGCAATGAGTGATTAGACTAATAAAAAGCACATGCCTGTGAAAAGAAGATCATCCGGAACCGCACACTAAGTATGAACAAGACAAAGAGATGCTAGACTAGATGAAAAGCACTTTGCATATGAAGGGAAGATCAACCGGAACATCATACTAAGTATGAACATGACAATAAGTGATTAGACTAGAGGGAAAACACTTGCATATGAAGGGAAGATCAACCGGAACATCAAACTAAGTATGAACATGACAATGAGTGATTAGACTAGATAAAAAACACATGCATGTGAACAGAAGATCATCCGGAACATCACACTAAGTATGAACATGACAATGAGAGATTAGACTAGACG